>KZ539313.1:9528-26252 GCA_000934665.2 Catajapyx aquilonaris
CCCCCCCTAATCATTCTAGCTGTTTATCATTAGCAATTTAGCGCCGCCCACGGTTTACTAACCGAATTAGCTGTTAGCGGAAGTTAGCTGAGCTAAAAATTACGGCTATCTTGCCCAGCTCTGCCGTCAGATGTAAGAAGACCGTAACTCAAAAACTAGTAAGGGTGAAAGAGCATGCATGCGACGGTACTAGTTTTTGAGTTACGGTCTTCTTACATCTGACGGCAACAGCTCTGGTCTTGAATGCAATGAAAGTACAGGGTGCGTCATAATAATAGTTAGTGCAATCAGGTACTACAGGGGGTGGGGTGTCATAAGTGCAGTCAAAGTACAGGGAGTGTCATAAACTCGAATCAGGGTGCGTCATAATAAGTGCAGTCTGGTACAAGGGGTGTCATATTAAGTGCAATCAGGTACTACAGCGGGGGTCATAAGTGCAGTCAAAGTGTCATAAACGTGAATCAGGTACAGGGTGAGTCAATCTGGGCAAGCTAACCGGATTTTTTAGCTCAGCTAACTTCCGCTAACAGCTAATTCGGTTAGTAAACAATGGGTGGAGCTAAATTGCTAATGATAAACAGCTAGAATGATTAGGGGGGTTTCCACTAACCTGTCTAGCTGTTAAGAATTAACGATTTGGTGATGTCCATGGTTTTTCTGAGCAAGTTAGCTGTTATCGAAAGTTAGCTGTTATCGAAAGTTAGTTGTGCCCACCTCTGTGAGTCATGAATGCAATAAAAGTACAAGGTGCGTCATAATAAGTGCAGTCTGGTACAAAGGGGGGGTCATAAGTGCAATCAGGTACTACAGCGGGGGTCACAAGTGCAGTGAAAGTACAGGGAGTGTCATAAACGCGAATCAGGTACAGGGTGCGATTAAACAGGGCGAGTCGTGATTCCTGAATGCAATGAAAGTACAGGGTGTGTTACAATAAGTGCAGTCAGGAGTACCTGCAAGTACAGGGCGGTCATATATAATTAAGTGCAAAGTAGAGGGAGTGTCACGTACAGCGTGAGTCGTAAATGCAATGAAAGTACAGGGTGCGTCATAATAAGTACAGTCAGACGCAAGGGGTACCATAAGTGCAATCAAGTATTACAGGGGGATCATATAAGTGAAAAGTACAGAAACGAGCCAAATACTGGGGGGGAGTCATAAATGCGCCAAGCACAGGATGCGTCATGAACCAGTCACATACAGGGTGTCACAGGATTTTTGTTAAATGATGAGGCGGTCTGGTTCTATTGGTATATTTTTGTCGAACTGCGGATAATAGTTTACAAAGAATTTCCCCGGTAAAACAATTGGTTCAACAATGGGTCAGAGAAAAATATAAAGCATGCACTGGTAATATATTTTTATCGTCACAACAATTGCTCAAAAAGGGAACCAACCTGTTCCAGTGGAAGGGTCGAAGTTAAGACAATGCCTCTTTTTTTTAAAAAAAAGACGATTTGTTTCTGGATAGGTGCAAGTATAACGGTAATTTAAAAATATACATACTTAAAAGGCATAGCTCAATTCAACCCTTCGCCGCAAACTTTACAAACCCCAAAAAAAAGCTTCACTTTCTGACAAATAATTGCGTACTGACCAAACACGGCAGGTACAGTTCATGTGTGTCCTCAAAATGTACACTGCGAATTAAACACCATGTAAAATAAAACCTGCCGCAATATGTAGGGAGGGAGGAAAGAGTGATAACAGGCCGTTAACCAGAAACAGCGACAATTGTCAGGTACGGAAAAAACACTCGGAGGAATGCAAGGAGAATTTGGGAAAGGAAAAAAAAAAAAAAGGGTTACAGCACCGTGAGCACCATTATAGAATATATTATGTTACATCATGTGGTTTTTAATAAATTTGTATGAGCCTTGCGTTCGCACTTGGGCCATCCTGTGAAAGGAAAGCGTGCAATGTACGACAAATCGCACATTGCAGATACGGCTTTCTTTCACAGTGACCAGCATGTAAAATCACATTACAATACAGAGAGCAAATCGTAACCAGTAAATCAAGGTTCAAAAATATTTCCAGGTCTCCCCGCAACACTTAATACTCGTACAAGTACTAAAGAATAACAATAACAACAATAATAAAAATATGTGTAGCAAGAGTTTGTCGTTATTCCTCTGGTCGTATGCACATACACATGCCGCAACCTCCTGTAATTACACAGTGCTGGTCGACCACGTGCAAACTCAAGGCTCGCAGATTGTGTATCTGCAGCGTGATTGGTCTCATGTGTCGGAAGGAGCCTCCAGCATCTCCATCAGAAAGGTGTCGATCGGTGTGTCTCCGATGAGCTTGAAGAAGAAGAGGTGCTCGAGGCACTTGAGCCCGATGGACCTCAGCGACGGGAGGCGAAGGAGGAGCTTGGCAAACCGTCCAGGCTCGTCCGGATAGGAATTGCGCGTGTACTCCTCCAGCGCAGCGTACACTTTCTCCCTCAGCGCCTCCACCTGTTGGACCGACTGGAGCCCCTTGGAGTCTGGGTTGAACAGGATGATGGCTCGCAGGCAGCCGAGCTCCGTTTTGTCCATCTTCATCTCCCGCATTTTGGCCACCAGCTCGGTCAGGACACGGTCGAATATGGTGCCGACTCCTGCCTGGTGAGCCGAATGTCGATGGACGGTCAGTCCCGTCGCCAATACAATACCGTCTTTAACCTCAATCGATCGGTGGGAGAATGCGGCTATTAGGAGCTCGTTCCAACCTGCAACGGACAAATCATGAGCCTTTCGTCACTTGCGTAATGAATGAACACTTACCTGCTCTAAGAAGCACAACCTGGTCGTGTAGCGGTAGCTCGGTGAAGTGCGGTATATGCTTGGCCCACTCCACCAACTGGAATAGCTGCTTGTCCGCTGCCTGGCAGATGTTAGTCACAGCGTCCTGCAACAAGAGGCGTCACACATGCGGATTTTCGGAAGCGTCGGCGACTTACCTCCGAGTCCATGTGCTGCTCCTCTTTGCATTCCACCTTCCTCTCCGCCTCTAGAATCCTCTCGACGGGCATGTCTGAGTGTGAGCTGGATGTGGACTCGACCTCATTGTCCCCCTTGTCTTTTGTCCTCTGCCGCTCCTCCTGAACGGCCTCTCGTTTCATCCCCATCGCCAAGCACTTCTGATACCGGCAGTACTGGCAACGGTTACGCTGTCGCTTGTCTATCACACAGTTCTTGTCCTCGCGGCATGCGTATGTCAGGTCCTTCCGCACCGTACGCTTGAAGAAGCCTTTGCATCCTTCACAGCTGTAAGTACACAAATTAGTACCAACCCGGGCTGTGCATGGCGGCGAATGTACCTGTATACGCCGTAGTGCTTTCCGCTGGCTCTGTCGCCGCATATGCTGCATAGGTGCTTGGAACCAGACAGTGGATGGTTTGGCGGGTAGTTGTGTGACCCTTTGTTGGCTCCTCCACTTCCACCGCCGGCTACAAACCCTCCAGATCCCAGCGAGAATGACGACTGGGCCGCACTTGATGACGAGCTGCAAAAGTCGGCTTCAATAGCTAATCGCTCGTAGGAGTCAGAACCGCTTGATACCCACTTTGGACTGGAAGGTCCTCCAGCGCCTGGACTGAACCCTGCTGATGACAGGAGGGTGGCCGTGTCCGGCTTCATGTCCAGGGGTGAATGCGGTCCCAGACCTACATCCAGGCCCAAACCTGAGAACAGAACAGAGATCGCAATTAATACCTGGCATTGCCGCAACAACCGAACATTGAATCCCTGTAAAGCCAGCAATTTTAGTTGACAGCTCCATGCAAATTTGGTTCCCCATCCTTGAATATTCATGACACCTCATCGTATAATTACAACCCACATCCTCAAGTGTGCGGGTTTGCTATCTAATCCGCCTCTAATCAATAAGCGCGATAAGCATAAGTACAAAGTAATATGCTAATCCTCCACTTCAATGTAAACTTATGCCAGGCTGTTTCTTCAGCATTGTTGGCACCATTCCCAGGGTCAAGGTCATGCCTCTGAATCGATTGGACTGCACCAGCTTTTTATTTTTGTGCCAAACATTTTGTGCTGGGCCCATCGAAAGGGACACACCCATTTTTGCAGTTGATGGATTAAGCAGAAGAGAGCTTGGCAAAGGCTGAATGTGCGTCAACATGAGTCACATCCACTAGGAATAGGTTTGAATGGGCCAGATGCAGTTTGAGACCAGACGTGCCATAAACAACATTTTTTTTTATAAAAAAAATGTGTAGCTCCTATTGTTGTCCATTTTTATTTTTGGTCCACATGCAAAACTGATGCGGATTTGAGATAAGCCAAAAAAAAAAGTGAGGTGCAACAAAGACTGCTTGTATCAGGCAGCAATGCAGTTGCGTCAGAACAGTCATCCACAACAATAGGCAATTTTCATTCCTCAACAGCCACCGTCAAATTCATGGAGAGTAATGTCAACAGCGTCATAAGCTTATGGAATTTGTTGTACGCCAGACATTTTTTGGGGGGGAAAGGAATTAATAAATTTCAAGGACAACTGGGCCAGAATTTGGAACCTCTGGACAAAAAAATTGTTCGTAGAATCAGCTGGATTTCCGTGTTGGAATTAAATTCCAGGTAAGAAATGACCGGAAGTCACGCACGGTTTTACCAGATTTCCAACTGGTTTTTAGTGATCGGTTCTATGAAAATTCAGCATATGTTCCGCAGGTGCTCTAGATACACTTTACAATTAATATCCCTCTGACATGTAACTAACAACCAGAAATTTCAGGAAATGTGATTTACTGTTGTGTATCATATTAATTTGATTTTTGTACTAATTACAGTAATAATAATTGCGCCCTGGGCGATTGGCCACTTTGGCGTACCAATTACAGTAAAATGATATTATCTATTACTGGTATTCCGCGGTTAATTTGTTATTTGCATAGTCATTGGAACTAAAGTTGGCATAAAAATATGCAATTGTGGCATACTTAGCTGACATTAACCTTTAAGTACGATGCATATACTGGTGAAGTCACTCGCAATAATTGGAAGGACGAACATGTACTCTCCGACAACAAATGACAAGAATAAACCCGGGCTGTTAATCATGCTGCAAGTAGGTGCAAAGTATAAATATCCGGGCTCCCCCACGTGATGCGCCATGTATATTTCGCAGTGTGCGAATTTATGCGAAATATACACGTGTAGTTTATTAGTAAGTGTGCAGTATATAGGGTGGGTGGGTGCTGGGCAAAAAGGGGGGGGGGGGGGGGNTAGAAAACCCTGCCAAGGTCACCCAATTGGCCCGGGAACTTGTGCACAAAAAAATTGCAGATTATTTTGCAGAAAATTTTTGCAGATTTTGAAACTGCCATGCTGTGTGTTGTGTTTCCTGGCAGGCCCTGCTGGGAGAGCTAGCAAATCCGCAAGGATCCCAAGGCCACCTCAAGGCCATCCTCGCCATTGCCAACCCCCCCTCCTCCTCTCAACTACTCACACCCCACCACATCCATTTTCGCAAAGGTCACCCCCAGAGCTCTATTTGCAGCACATATTTTAAAATGTTGTTTAATTACCGTATGTCCCTCTGGCCATCTGGTTCTGCGCTCCCTGTATGATGGCCGTGACGGACATCATTGGCTTCTCCTTTTTCATCATGGCTCTCTTATTAGTTATTCCTAGATACGCACTATTCCGGCTAGACCCGGCACTACTGTCACTACTACTGGCGCCGCTTGCAGACGCCGTCGTTTCCAGACCAGGAGATACACTCTGTTGCCCGGCCTTGCTTTACACCTCCCTCCACCACCACTACTTCTTCCTCTTGTTGTAACTACCCGCCTGCACTACNATCCAAGCTCAAGGCCTGCGCAAATACCCCCCCGAACCCTCCACTACTCTACCACCCCCCATCATTCTCTCTAGTAGCTATCCCCAAGGCGCCGCTGCGCCACTGCCAATGCCAATGCCGCTTTACCCACCTACTTTTTCTCTCACACACACACACAGCACAACATAGTACTATACACTGCGTCAAGGACGGAACCAGACCCAAATACACAGTGACGTAACTGATAAATAGTCAATATTCTAGCTCCATACGTGGTTCAATGTCATTGGTTGCTTAATTCAGGTAGATTTATTGGCAACACCGCCCGGCTCTCCCCAACTTGGCCGCTCTCACTACATGCACGTTGGTGATGAGTCACAGCGGGGACAAAGCCCACCAGGGTGCTACAGCACGTGTCATGAGCTATAGTGAACCTGGGCACTGGTAGGCCCCTACTACATGCACGTTGGTGATGAGTCACCGAGCGGACAAAGCCCACCCACTCCAGAGAGTGAACATGTTGTGTCCTCTCATTGTTGAATTGGGACAGTGCACCTAGGTGATGAGTCAACGTATACGGGGAAGGAGTCGCGTCGAGAGAGGCTAAGAGAGTAGCCGACTTCTGACGTCACCTCGTCTCTGATTGGCTGGTATGGACTTGTTACCTGTGGAGGCCGCCACCTTTCGTTCCCCGTCACGGACGCCTCCGATTGGCTGGAGACCAGTACAGACTAGTCTCCAGCCAATCGGAGGCGTCCGTGACGTCGGAGCCGGCCACCTTTTCACATAGCAACGAAAGATGGCGGCCTCCACAGGTAACAAGTCCATACCAGCCAATCAGAGACGAGGTGACGTCAGAATATGGCGACTCTCTCCCTCGAGGTTCTAGTCATCTCTAGTGAGCTCTGGATATGATTTCATATGATTGATGCAAACATTAAATCGGCTTCTGTGTCTATGTTTGTCCGCGGCGAGTCATCAGGTTCATGTAGTACCACTTTCCTCCACCTGACAGTGGCAGCACTGTGCTGATAGGGAGAGTGCGCCATCTATGAGCGAAGTAAGGTACACTTCGTGGGCAGTCTGTTGGAAGCAACAGAGTCTGACGAGCCATTGCACGACGTATGGACGTGTCCACACGGTTATTATCAGTTGATATGAACCATTACCTAGGGCAGGCACTATTAAGGGTTGGAATTATCGCCAATTGGCTGATTCATTCTCAGCTACCAGCTCTCTCTCTCCCATCACAAAGGGCAAGGAAAAGGTGGCCTTCATGGTCAGCAAGGATTATTCTGGTACTTGTAGCACCGTTTCGTTTGGTACCAACCCAGGTGCCCAGTCCTTGTTGACAAGACAATACTTGGGCTGGTTCCGGAACCGGTCCGGTTTTTCTCGTGGCTGAGTAATGATCCGATATGGCAGTGGCACAATAACGGGATCGGCTGTGCACACACACACACACACACACACACACACTTTCTCCAAGTTGCAACATGTTATTCGAAGCTTCGTCAGCCGTGTTGCCCTTTACCACCCAAACACACGCGGCGCAAAGGCTCCATGGAGTTCACACCACAATGTTATCGATTTGCCCTGGAAGCAACCCCCAGTGTGTGTATTTTTGGCACTTACACTTTTCATTGCATGCCATCACCCCCCTATAATTATTGACATCTAACATGTAAGCCATTGTTGGCCCGAAAATCACCTACCCCCAAAATTCAATAATACAGGGTGTCTGAACTTTTTTTTTGTCCGAACCGTTATCGGAAAAGCCTGTGTATCTTGTTGGGGGCATATTCTGGCTACATAGCTAGATGATAGGCTACAAATAGGCTTTTCCGATAACTGTTCGGAGAGAAAAAGTTGAGACACCCTGTATACAGGATGACCCCCAAAAAATCTGGACACATACGTATGGTATACTGTTGGTGGCCGACTTTTTGGGTCACCCTGTAATGTATACTGTATACGCAGCAGCAGCAGCAGTGTATTATTCATTCGAAAATAAATAAATAAATAATAAAGGTCAGTGCTCTGTGAAACACTGTCCAAGTCCACATAAGTTTATAAATTATTGTTCACACCAGCAACTTGCGATTGTTGCTCATATGGAACCCAGGTGCTAGGGTCAACAATCCACATAATGTTACAGTCCAGTAGATTCAGGCAATGTAATTAAATAAATATGCATCACACTAAATATTTTTCGAATAATGAATAAATAACTAACATGTAAATGAATGAATTACATATAAATACTCGAGTAAATTAAAAATGCAAGAATAAATTACATATAATAATAATAATAATAATAATAATAATAATAATAATAATAATAATAATAATAATAATAATAATACGTTTTATTAACCTGCAAGGCTTTGTGGGGCCTTCTGCAGAAAATGCAAGAATAAATTACATACTAAACACTCCAGTAAAATAAGTAAATTAATTTAAATGCAAGTGTAAATGAAATAAGGAAATAAACCTTAATACGTACGTGAAACAAATGACGTAATACACGAAACAAATTAATACACGAAACAAATTAATTAATTCACGAAACGAATGAAATTATTAATACACGAAATAAATAAAAAACTCATTAAACGAATAAAATAAATGTAATGTAATAAACGAAAAAAATTGACAAATTGTAAAAAAAAAACATGAAAATAATAATAAATCAATAACAATCAAATAAATCAATGTTATTGTTCCATCTGACATGTACGAGTGACGTTACAGGTCTTATTGTTGAACATTGTTGCCGATTGAAATGTCGTCGCTGCTATCGGGTCCATATTTACTTCCACGATTTTTTTTTGGTTGCCGACTATGAATCAATAGCGACGCAAACACCTGTAATATATATTCCACTTGTTGTCTGCCCAACCTGGCAACACCGCCACGGCCAATCCACCCATCCTTGGCCCCCCTCCCCCCCTTTCAATGAGAGAGTAAAAAAACAAGTACATCCCCTCCCCCCCCCCCGCCCTTTTAATAATAAGAAAAAGAAAAAAATCGGCACAATCGCACACCTTTGCACTATTGATAGCAGGCTCTGATAGTAATAAAAATTGCGAAATCCACTTTTGGATATAATCCGACCCTGGAGCCAACCCCAGGGCGGCCCCCCCCCATAGGGGCGGGTACTCACCTCTATCTCCTCGACGTTCCATTTATTTTGTGGATAGGCAGTTGCTTGTGTATAATCCGAGAATCGGCAGTGATATGGACGGGAGGTTAATGGACGGATCTTCGCGCTGTTAGTGGGCCGCCCCCGTGTTCTTCTGCCCCGGGTCCATCACACGAACCGCGTGCCCTCCTTATATTTTTTGGGGGCGATAATCCCCCGCCTTTCACTGGGCAGCACAAGAGACACAGCCCCGAGTTCACTGACTCCTCATTCCAACATGGCGATTTCGAACGATTTTAGATCCTTTTAGATCCCCATCCGGACGGTGGCGACATCTGCTCGGTTGTGCTGCTAAACTAAGGTGCCTACACAATCATTGCATGTTGAAATATCGATATATCGCCCGATATATCGATACACACATCGCTTGATATATCGATACACATATCGCCCAATATATCGATACACATATCGCTTGATATATCGATACACATAACGCCCGATGTATCGATACACATATCGCCCGATATATCGATACACACATCGCCCAATATATCGATACACATATCGCCCGATATATCGATACACATATCGCTCAATATATCGATACACACCGACCGTATCTGTCATTACGGTATATGCCCCACCAGGCCTAGTATGGGATGAGCTGGTTGAAGCTGCCCAGGGGCCGCCCCGGGGCCTGGCTGCCCCGGGTTGGGGTCCTCCTTTTGGGGGTGTACATCCTCCATATGGGTGGAGTCCTGCTGTGGGTACGGGAACAACCGTTGGACCTCCAGAAGCTGCAGTACCCGATGCAAGGCGAGGTGTCACGTTGGGTTGATATGATTGAGATGCAGCAGGCTGAGTCGGTACCGGTACCGGTGTACCAGCATCAGTATGACTACAGGATGAGCTGGGCGGTACGGTGTAACCAGTCGGAGCGGTTGCGATTGGTGATGCTGGTCAAGTCGGATCCGACGCACTTCAAGCGACGGGAGGCCATACGCAACTCGTGGGGGTTTGAGAGGAGGTTCTCGGATGTGCTGGTACGTCGTGTGTTCCTGGTGGGTCGCAGGGGTACGGCAGTGCAGCGCAGGATTGATTCGGAGCATGCGACGCACAAGGATATTCTCCAAGCCGACTTTACCGATGCGTACTTCAACAACACTATCAAGTCAATGGTTGGACTTAACTGGGCACGGTCGTGCAATGCAGAGTACATGCTGCTGTGCGATGATGATATGTACATTAGTCTGAAGAACCTGTTGCGGTTCGCGCGTGATCCAACTCGTTACCCGCAATGGACTGCGTTTGAGCATGTGCCGGACTTGCCCGATGCGCCGCTGCTGTACGCCGGATTTGTGTTCAAGTCCCGACCGCATCGGCATCGTACGTCAAAGTGGTATGTGCCGCTTGAAGAGTGGCCGTACAATGCGTGGCCGCCGTACGTAACAGCCGGTGCCGTCTTGTTATCAAAACATGCATTGGACCGCATGTGCACAGCTGCAATGTTCACAAAACATTTCCGGTTCGACGATGTGTACTTGGCGTTACTAGCGCATCGTGCTGGAATACCGGCGGTACATTCGCCACACTTTCATTTCTGGAAGCTTCCATACAATGTGCACGAGTATGAGAACGTTATTGCATCGCATGGGTACGACGATCCGGCTGAGCTAGTGCGAGTGTGGTCTGAACAGAAGAGTGCCGGACATGCCTAATATGTTGTAATCCCTTACAATTGTGTGCCACTATGCAGCGATTAAAAGAACAGGTTATGTACGAGCTGGTTTAATTTGTTGCGAATTCACTTCTTTTTACCGCTGGATACCGGTGCCTTGACTTCAGGAACAGCGGTCGAGATAGACGTGTTGTCTTCTATTACAATCGAGTGCTTAAACTTGTTCGCAGCTTCCTTCACCTGCATCACTATGTTCTGGGACGACTCGATCAGCTGTGGAAATCACAACAATTGTACAACAATGCGAGATTGCAACTGATGCGCGCTTACCTTTGCGTACGCTGCCTCGGCGTACTTTATGGCCTTGTCGAACTCTGACCGTGAGATCAGCTTCCTGGCCAGTTGCTCGTTGACCCTTGATAGTTTTTCAGAGAGCACCTGGATGTCCTGTTGAAGCCGGGTCTTGTCGTCCTCGTCCGCTTCGATGTGACGCTGCAGCTCGTCCCGCTTCACCTTCAGATCCTCCAGGCCTGCCTCAATTGTAATTAAACCGTTCAATTATAGCGTACCCCCCCAAACAATGGCTTACTTCTGATCATCTCATTGTTGAGGTTGGTTATGGTGCTTCCCTGTCGCATCAGGCCCCTTGAAGCCGATGTTGAGGTTGAAGCCTTCCGTGGTCCCTTGCTGGAGGACAGAATGCTGTTCGGGGTCTTCAGCATGGTGGGATGCCTCGACGGCTGCGGCGGATGGGACAGGATGGTCCCCCTGGAGTCCTTACGCCCCTTCTCGTCCATCATACACTTGTAAATTTAGGCTTTTAAATTGCACTGAATAATTTCGAGTCTGAAAAATAAATTTCGCGGAACAAAATTCGAACGAAAAGGTGCGTTCCTGCCGATATCGCCGTGCACCCGAACGCACCCGGTGACAACCGGGTGCGTTCGCGTCAACGCCGGTTTGTTCCGACAGCAGCGGCACGAACACACCCTGGATATTCCAAGATGGCGGCCGAAAAACGATCGTGAAGTGACGTGTCAAGCTTTTTAATTAATTAACTAATTAATTACCGGGTTTTTACAACAATGGGCAGCCATGAAAAGAAGCAGGGCACGCCACAGGTACTGTACAAGTGTATGTACTGTTTGGGCAAATGTGACCTCTGACCTCATTGCAGGAGTTGCCCCGGTTGGGTGAACGGCCGCTGACCACAACTTTCAGGATTGATCTGGCAGCCGCATCGCTCTTTGCATTGTCGGTGGCCACTCGATTCTACAGGTTGGATGAGCCACGGCATGTTGTGTAAGTACGGCATCGGTACATTCCGGACAAGCATAACCAGGTTCCGTTGCAGATTCGATGAGCTGCACTACTGCAAGTACGCCGGGTTGTACGTGCGGCACACTTTCTTCTTTGACTCGCAACCGCCGTTGGGTAAGCAGCTTGTTGCGCTGTGTGCGTACCTGGCCGGATTCGATGGGAAGTTTAAGTTCGATAGGATCGGATCGCCCTACACGCCTGACGTACCGGTGGCTGCAATGCGGTTGGTTCCGGCCCTATTCGGAAGCCTCATCGCACCGACGGCGTACTCCATCCTGCTTGAGCTGGGTGCGTCGCAATGGGCTGCCGGACTAGGCGGGCTGTTGCTGGTGCTGGACAATGCGCTTCTGACCCAATCGCGGTTCGTGCTAATGGAGTCGATGCTGGTCGAAACCGGGTTGATCGCATTGCTGATGTTGCTGAGAGCGCAACGTAGCGACGGTTGGCAGTGGGGTTGGACCGCACTTGCCGGGATTGCGATTGGCGCTTGCGTCAGCATTAAGTACTCGGGCGTGCTCAGCCTGTTGCTGGTTATATGCTTATCGGCGCACGACTGGTGGCGGCGGCTTGCGACCACGACTTGGACAGACAGGCGTGCGGCTTCGGAGCTGCTCATGCGCTTGCTGTTACTTGTTGGGATTCCCGTCGCAATATACGTCGGCTCATTCTGGGTCCACCTGGCGACGCTAACACGAGCCGGTCCGCACGATTCGCTGATGACGTCCACATTCCAGGCCAGCTTGGAAGGCGGCTTGGCGTCAATCGTCCGCGGTCAGCCCTCGATGGTGGCGCACGGATCGCAGGTGACACTCCGCCATTCGCATGGCCGACCATGCTGGCTTCACTCGCATCCACACCCGTACCCGCTCCGGTACGCAGACAAACGAGGCTCGTCGCACCAGCAGCAAGTCACATGCTACTCGTTCAAAGACGTCAACAACTGGTGGATTGTGAAGCGGCCCAACAGGACCGACTTGGCCACACCGTCGCCAACCGCAGTCGATGCGATCCGGCACGGCGATATGATCGAGCTGGTTCACGGCATAACAGGCCGGTCGCTTAATTCGCACGATGTGGCCGCCCCGATGTCGCCGATGCACCAGGAAGTCAGCTGTTATGTGGACTACAATGTGTCGATGCCAGGTCAGACACTGTGGCGTGTCGAGGTCGTTAAGCAGGACGGAGCAAGTAACGGCGATGGCACATGGCACTCGATACAATCGATGGTGCGATTAGTCCATGTAAACTCGAGCCAAGCGCTAAAGTTCAGCGGAAGGCAGTTGCCGGACTGGGGGTTCAACCAGCATGAGGTCGTCACCGATCGGGTACTGGACCAGGAAGATACGCTCTGGAACGTCGAGGAACATCGCTACACAAAAAGTAAGTTAACATCGCTGTAATCTGCCGTATTTAACCCATGTCGTTTTCAGGTGACGATCAGAAGGAGCGGGAACGTGAGCTGGTCGGCGCAGAGATGATCCCGGAGCGTCCGACTTCCTTAACGTTTTGGTCCAAGTTCTGGGAGCTGCAGCGGAAGATGCTGCTTCCGTCCACGACCGGGAATCCGCCGGACACGCTTCAGAACCATCTGTACGGATCCGATCCGGCTGAGTGGCCCTTTTTGGTACGTGGTATCGCGTATTGGGTCAGTCCGCAGAGTAATGCGCAGGTACACCTGCTTGGGAATCTGGCCGTTTGGTTTCCATCGTCGGCGGCTATCATCACGCAGGTGGCTCTTCATATGTTCTTCGTGTTGCGGCGCAGACGAGGTTGCTTGGACGCATCGGGCGACTCATGGCTGCGTTTCCAGGCGGCCACTCGCGTACTGTTAACGGCGTACTTGCTGCATTACGTCCCGTTCTTCCTTCTGGATCGTACGTTGTTCTTACACCATTACCTTCCAGCGTACGTCTTCCAGGTTATGCTCCTGGCCGCACTTGTCGACAACCTGCATCGGATGGCGTCCGGCTCACTCTCGCGTGTTATCGAAATCGCCATTTTCATATGGGTGTGCGCCGCAGCTGGCGTGTTTGTGCAGTTCAGCCCGCTCTCGTACGGCTTAGTGGCTCTGAATGCCACTCAGGTCGCTGGTCTCAGGTGGCTCGAAACCTGGGATTTGATTATCCATAAGGCCTAATACTTCCATACGTTTCGTAGTGATTTTATAAAAATTGGTGACGGTCGGTTTCGTACGTAATCAGTGCGATTGTCGTAATGCTGAAATTCTCAACCTGTTAATACTGAAAGTAATGAGCATGTACAGATGAGTAAATAAGTACCTGTTCACATAATGGAATTGTGCAATATAAATTAATGAACAATGCAAAATTATTGTACACTGCATGCAGTGTACAATAATTATGAACGTGTTGTTGTACTTGAACTGTACTGAAAATCATGTTATTACAAGTACTTTTATGTCTCTAATGAAAGTGCAGCTTGCGCTGCTCTGTACTTCATGCAATTTTATGATCAAATCCTGTCGTACTGTGAATGTGATAAAATACGGATTGTTACTTAGAAAATGTCGCATTGTACGTAACAAAGGCAGCTGAACCCTTTCATTGCATAATGAGCCACAATATTTATTATCGCCATTGTTTTTGTACCGAATTTGCTAAATAAAGAGCCTGTAAAGTGATGAATCATTTATTAATGAAAAAAAATCCAACTTCCCTCCACCCGGACATGTGCGGATAATCCTGCTTAAGACATGTCCATGTCTTCAACCACCCGTACGGTCTCCTCCTCCACTTCGACTGGGATTACGCGGGTGGACAATACCGCTGTTGTGCCCTTGGGGTAGCGGTAGCTCCCCTGCCGCCTTCCCTTCTCGTTTGGAGTCAGATACGGACGGAGAGGCGTGGCTTGGGGAGGATTGGTTCCGTCTTTCATGATGACACACAGATCCACGTTGCTGCCTGATCCCAAATCGTTGAAGACTCCGGCCAGGATGGCCTCGGACACCAGCTCCTTCCCTTCCTCCAGGCTCATGTTGGGCTTCCATTTGCTCTCAAACACGGCCATGGCAGCCAGCGACCCGGATCCCATAGTGGTGTACGGGAGGCTGTCGGTCGACCCATGAGGGTAGATGCAGTAGATGTGCGGTCCACTCGTATCCATTCCGCCCAGGACAAGGGCCGCCCCGATGTAACCCTGAAGATGTCAATATGTCAGCATCAGGGAGCATAATTATACTACATAAGAGGCGCAAACTTCTGTCGGCGCCTTTGATGTTCGCGTCTCTCTGTTTGGGGCGTTGCCAAGGCTGGCGGCCATTTTGAAGTGTGGGCAACGCCAACGAGGGATATATAGGGTACAGGCAAAAATAGGGTCCGCCATCTTTGATGATTGTGGCGGCCATGGCAACTACATGCCAAGAAAACGTTCGAATCAAAGATGGCAGACCCAATTTTTGCCTGTACCCTATTTATACCTCGTTGGCGTTCCACACACTTCAAAATGGCCGCCAGCCTTGGCAACGCCCCAAACAGAGAGACGCAAAAATCGAATGTTTGCGCCTCGCTCCCTGTCAGCATGCTGCAAACCGGTTAACCATGTCAACTGGAGGTTACCTGATATCGGAAGAGCATCTGCTTCAACAGGGTGTTGGCCGTGATGACAGGGACGACACGTCCGGTGTTGAGACGGTGGAGCTCCAGCTGCGAGGAGATGCTGCGGGTCGTCATCTCGGTGTCGGCTGCTGTACCGGCACCGCAGCAACTGCAACGGCAATACTTTACACTCTGTACGTACACCGGTTAGTGTCGGTACGTACTACATGTTGGGTGCCAGGTAGTGAATCTTGTTGCAGTTCTTGTCCGACACTATGGTGTCCTCGGTCGCACGGGTGTCCGCACCCAGGATGACTCCATTGCTGAATATTATACCAGCGATGGTGGTCCCAGTCTTCACAGCCTTCGGAATAGTGTAGCCTTTCGACTCCAAAAAAGCATTTCTATGAAACAAAAAAAAAAAAAAATGGAATGTCATTCGAACATGCTGAGTCACTACAAGTCGGCCTGAAATTTGACCCGATTAAATAAGCCTCGAACCCGGATTCGACCTGATCCGGACAGACCAAACGTCTATGCGTCTAACGAGTGCAGATTGGCCCCGGGGCGGCCCTTACCTGCGGCAATTATCGAAGTTGAATCCGCTTCGAGGAATCTCCGGTACCAAAACGGACGCCATCTTGAAATATCAACTGGGGAAAAAACAAATGACTGCCGAATCTAAGATGGCCGCCTGATCGCAACGACTGGATCAAAGATGGCTGACGAATAATGACATCTGAAACAATCATAGATGGTCGCATATCACGTGACTGGATCAAACATGGCCGCATGTCACGTGACTGGATCAAACATGGCCGCATGTCACGTGACTGGATCAAACATGGCCGCATGTCACGTGACTGGATCAAAAAACGAACTTGTCTATTTGCAAAAAAATCGAGCGGGAAGTTCAAACTGCCTTTTGTAATTGACCACCGGAGTTTATATTTCCGTACAGAGCTGTACAAATAATCACAATGTTCCTGTAAATAAATTGTTCATACAAAAACCAATCGGGAGCAACTCAAGTGTAAAGCCCTTGCGAGGCGCTTTATTCGCGCTTAGAAGCTTGGATCGCACTAGATTCGCATCGGGCAAAATTGTCCATGAATGTGCACCAGCCTGGAAATTGCTGCGTGATTTAAATTCCTCGTTAGACTTGTGCGGCACCAGTTTTTTATTTAAATTAGCGTGGGAACGGCCTGTGCAGCGGGGATGGTCCGGGAGACGGGG
>JYFJ02005245.1:0-26142 GCA_000934665.2 Catajapyx aquilonaris
CTCCTCCTCCCCCATACCCTCCGCCTCCTCCGCCATGACCTCCCTTATGACCGCCTCCATGTCCACTTTCCTCGCTTTCTTCATCATGGCTGAAGTGGTTGAAATAGAGGTACGGCTTGTAGTGGTGGTACTGGATCAACCTGCAACACCATCAGGAGGTCATGGGGTATCACAGGCTCAGTTTTCAGATCCACGTAGTCTACTATCTACTGCATGTGTCTCTCCTACTCTGGCATTTTCCCCACCCGAGAGAATTATGTTTGTCCTATTTTGCAAAACCCCCAGAACCTTCAATAATATTATTATGCCTCCCTGTATTGAATGGTTCCGTTGCAAACTACGTATAGGCTACAGTGTGGTCCGTAATGATTCCGGCAACGTTCTAGGAAGAATTGCATAGCACCACTACTAGAGGATCACTTTATGCAGAGGTGTCATGTGACGAGATAGGTCTAAATGGGCTTCAACACATAAGGTATCAAATATCCTGAGAGATATACGTCCCGTCGAGCGACCTTGAGCTTAAAATATGCACGTATATTATATTAGTCTACCATGCCAATGTAAAACTGCTACCGGTACCGGTATCTCAGTGGATGTAGAAGTCAATCGCTTAGGCTGTATCAGTGGATATGAGATGGTATAATGCATAATTAATGCTAATTATCTCGGCAACTGGGTTTTGGAGACCAAATGGTGCGTCTGTCTAAAGTGATCATCTAGGGCCCAGGAACTCGTCATACATAGAGCATTGTCAGAATTATTACGTAACACCGTGCACATTCGAATACTTATTAGTTTTTAAAATTGACACCATACCCTTTCATTTAGTATGCTATTTGCTTTTAACTCCCGCTATTGACTTACTTATTAGCTAATTTTAATGTAATTTTATAAGGAACTATAATTATTAAAGTTCGGTTATGGTTTCTTGCTTATTAATGACAACACTGGTGTCGTAGTCCATATAAAAAATGGAATATAAGTAGGCCTGTAACATTCTTTTGCATTTTTCTGAATTTCAGTGCGAGCGGAAATACATGCAGGACTACAGGCCGCTATGACTTTCTACACTGGGGAGTTACATAATTTATTAAGTGGATGGATGAACTGATGAATGAATGAATAATATATTGATGAATGGATGAATGAATGAATGAATAATATGTTATTGAATGGATGAATGGGTGGATGAATGAATGAATGAATGAATGATGGCTTCTTACTTTCCATGTTGCTGGGTCGAAGAACCTCCTCTGGACGGCAGGAAAAATGCATGTGATACAGCAATTAGCCCAACAACGACGCTAATATAGATCTGTAAACAAAATGACAATATTAAATTCCTGCTTGACCTCATAATAGGCAAAACCAGAATATTGTGTCCATGGTCCGATTCACAACTTATAATATTCTCGTATTACTGGTGTTGGTAAGAAAAGAGCGTCGTTGTTACCTTTTAAGCCGCTGCTTTGGACAAATTGTAGTTATTTACAGAATCAGGCCGAAATAGGAATATGATTTGAATGTGATTGGACATACGGTATGTGAGAAAATAACAAATAACCCTACCCAACTTATTACGGTGTAAAAGTTCTTGATTACACACAGTTTGCATTATTTTTTTGTCGCCGCCAAGAAAAAAATACAAGTAAAACAGTCTTCATTATTATTTTTTTATGTAACACGTTTTAAATCTAAAAATATAAGAGTTCCTCTCGGCCTTTATCCTGAATTGAGGACATCTTACTATTTGCCTCTGGTCAAATCCATGTTGTGGTGAAGACGCGTTCTTATGTCAATGTCAATATGTCATTCCAAACTGTTTCTGTGTGCACGTAGCATTCCCTTCCCCCCTCCCCCACTCTCATATCCCCTAAACTCACAAAACTATATTCTTCTTTGCAGTTCACTTTTGTCAACGTAAAAAACCTTGTCGGAGCAAAGACACTTTTCCCCGTCGTGTCCTCTTTCTTCAGAGGCAAGAAGTTTGAATGTTACTTTTTATGAACTCGCTTGGAAGTTAGGAATTGGCACTCCTGCAACTTTTCACTATGATAATATCGATGGTTAGTCCAGTTTGTAAGAATGCAGTTAGAGTTTGTTGTGTAGTTGACACAAAAACATTCAAACTTGTGACTTGGCATTGACAATGAACTTATTCAAAAATAAGTCACGTTATATCCATACTAATTAATAATGTAGATAATTTTGAAAAGCCTGTTTAAAAGTGCCTTTTAATGAAGAGCATTTCAGGAATTAAAATAATGTGGCTTGATTAAACTGCGTTAGAAGCCTTCATAATGTAGCTTGTATGTAGAAAAAACCATATGTAAAGGCAGAGGCCATCCACCGGCTTTTCCAAATGCCACCCACTCCGGACAGCCCATGGCTATGATTAGGACGATAAAAATCTCGGCGAGGTGAGGGAGTTGTTGTCCCTTTAGTATAATAATTGCCAAGGTGCCAAGTGCCACGCATGACATAATTATAACAACTCTGCCTCTTGCCGGTCGTCTTAACACCTTCACTTATATAGCTGAGGATTATCCGGAGTGGGTGGCATTCAGAGTAGACTGTACCTTTATCAAGAGCTAATGCCTTTATATATTTTTCTTTTCTGTAGGCTATAGTTCCAGGCAAACATTGCATCTCTTTTACCAATCTGATACTATTGCGTGCAGAGGAGTTTAATATTAATACAATGACCACGTATGGAAAAAAAATTCCAAAAAAATTAAGTTGCACATGGAAAAACTAACCATCAGTTAAATTAACATGCCGGATCAAGCCTTAACAACTGCTGGAAAAATAGTCTTCAGTCATTCTAAGTAGTCCACTCTTAGTCCAAGGTAGTAGAAATGTCTCTTCACACGTCAGAGGACAACGAGTTATTGTCTTTTCACCTAAATACCATTCACTGTTACCCCCAAAAAATAAAGCAAGCACTTAGACCCACCAATAGTTTAGTCCAAGTGGACGCAGCCATCACGCTCGACAGCTACTCCTTCCAGAGCAACCTCAACTCCTCAGCGACTGCTATCACTCTCTGATGCCAAAGCGACCACCTCCGCAACTTTTATACCCCTTTTCTTCACTCAGGATTGAAATCAGCAAGAATGCTTTTTTACCCCCCTTAGAAAAGAAGGTGGGGTAGGATGGGTGGGGGGTCAGTGGCTGGAACAACCACCAGCTTTTCTCAAGACGGTCATTGGGAGCACAAGAGTTCCGCCACTTGACCGGCCCCGGGAGTCCACTCTGATTTTTTTTCTTCTTCTTCTATTGCTCTCTCCCTTCCCCCCCCCCCNAATGAAGAAGACGAAGAGGAAGAAGCAGACGGAAAGAGGGGCGGGGTCCATTCAAAAAGTGGAGATTGGGGTCTGCCACTGAACCGATCAAAAAAGCTTCAGGCTGAAATTCAATATCCAGATACATCAGAGGGAGTTGTTGCCTTTCACTATCTCCAGGTTTTTTAAAGGTGTTTGGTGATACTTTTTTGGCTTACATTAGCCTAGGTCATCTGATTAGCCCTGGGCTTGCATTATTAGCAGACAGGAAGTGAAGTTTTGGTGTTTGTCGACAGGTTTTTATAGTTGAGAAAATTCCAGACAACTTTACTATTTACCAGAGTATCCAGACTGGATTTACCATATGTGCGGTTTTTTTTTTCTCTCGTGTGGCCGCCAGTCACATATAATGTGGAGTTTCGGGTTCGATTCCCTGTCAGGCCACAATGCCCCAATCACTTCCAGTATAATATTCCGATGTGATGTCGCCGTTTAAAGAGCCATAAATCACTAACAGTTACAAATGACGACAACAACAGCAATAAGTCTGTTACAAATATGAAAAAAAAGCTGAACAAAATAATGCATGCAGTCAATCGATCGATCAAATTCACATTATTTTGATGTGAACTTTGTTTTGTTCACGAGCTTCTTTTTTTTTTAAAAAAAGGGGGGGGGGTGGCCTCATTTTTATTTGGTGCACTTCATAAAAATCCTGTAACTGCACATTGCAATTCTGCAACCCGGAGATTAAAAATATTAAATGCATAGAAGTAGATTTCTATTATGCACTGTACTGCCAATTAACCTGATATCGAGCGTAGCCATTGCAAAAAAAAGGCTGCTTTTTCGTAAAGAAAGAAAGAACATTGACTCTTTTTCTGTCACCTACAAAGTGATGATTAATTATATGTCTTAATTACGGCTAATTAGTAGGTAGAATAGGGATGGTTCTCCTTATTCCTGTTGCATGTAAGATTGCAGAAAATACTTTGAACCGTTCCTTACAATGAAGACACACTGGTTCAGCGAGTCAAGTACTATGTGTTCTATGCTTTCTTGCACCTGTCTCAAATTAGCAATGCTTTCTTGGGCTCGGAGTTATAGCACCATTTCTCCTGATTACCGCAGCAATTGTAAGTTTAAAAAAAGGCAGTGGCAATACACCTAACAGTTACTTCCCGAAGTTAATGGGAAGTGAAACTTACATTTGGTAATTAATATAAACAATTATTCCTGCTCCTTGATGTTTTCAGAATACTGTATAAGCCACTTTGTACAGTACAGTGATGTATCAGTATAGTGTTGTTGTTGTTATTATTATTATTATTATTATTATTATTATTATTATTATTATTATTATTATTATTATTATTATTATTATTATTATTATTATTATTATGTCTAGTTTATAAACCACGGAAACAAGACCAGTCCATTGGCCACTCTTACTAGGATTTTAAAAAAAAAAACACCTGATGACAGCTGATTAATTATTTCTTGTATGGTGGAATGCAAGAGAAGTAAAAGTGCATCAATTTCACCCAAGCATCAGCAAACTGTTGACCTCCGGTTTCTCTTCATTGGCTACAAAAATATCGCTAATTGCTCTCGACTTATTATTATCACATTTTTTATCTGAATATGGACTCTGAGGTGTTGTTGAACCTCAAAGGTGATCCAGAAGGAGGAGAAAACCAGACACGACTCGTCCCCGTAATAAATTCATTAATCTTTTATAGCCGCGACGAAATATTGACGAAAAGAAAAGAGAGTGAAATCGTATCAAAAAACTCATCCACACCCTACAAAATAAAAAATAAAAAAGTCAAGACTCTAGAAAAAATTTGCAGGAATTTTCATGTCTTCTCAGGTTGCATAGATGACGAAATTGTAATTTGGATAGTGGTTCAGCTTGAATATTTTAAAAATTGGACAGGTTGAGTGTGGGGTGTGGTAAGGAGGAACTGCCCAGTGTCCAAAAGGGAAAGTCTCCGTAGTATTGGAAATGAAAGGAAGGGTGAAAGTTACGCCTTTTGCAGCTGGACCTTTCCCTTATTCAGCAGTTTGGGGGAGCTGACAGGTCCTTCACACTAAATCGCGCGTAACTTTTGACTTGCGGTTGAGGAGTCTGATAGTTATACCTGATCATTAAAAGCAAAGGTGTTTCGTCAAATTCAAGTGCCACTCTGATTCGGTCTGTACATTTTAATAAGGATTATCAGAAAAGTCAAGCATTTGTCATGGCAGTCCCAAAAGGGGTCACGTAGGAAAGAGTTGTACGTGCATCGGGTGCAGCCTCGTTTTTTTATGCTGTACCTGTAAGTTCAACATACAATTACAATATAAATTATTGTGTGCACCAGTTGATGTACAAGTGCGATGTGCAGTTGGAGAACCCATTTAGAAATACTTGTCAGGTCGCCAGGACAACTCTGGCATAATGTTGTACCCCTTTTCTGCTTTGTAACATACAGGGTGAGATATGGTACAGTACTTTTGAATTTGAATTCCGCAGTGCAAACATGATCATCATGGAAGATAAGACGGTAACATGCTAGGGTACGGTGTGCATCTGTCTTAGAGAAGTCAAGCTAAACTTGCGCAGAAAGCTTCTATAATATAAGTTACAAGGTGATCCAAAACACTAGTTCGATTGCTGTTGCGATCTTTTCACACTAAGCTGCTTATTACTATGCAGTTACTGTGGATTGGTTACTTTTAGTGTCAAAAATTGGTTGCTAATATTTGGTTGTGTCTTAAAATCTGCAAGAATGTGTGGTCTGAACAAAATGGGTTCCACCATAGATTGACCTTCTATACCAATTTCCAATCGGCCATTCAAAATTATAAATCCATTGCAATTTAGAGGTTGGATAGGTCATTCAATTCAGCATATTATTAGCATCTAATAGTTTTGATGACCACTAAAAGTGGCAATTCCAAATTAATTGATAAATAATATGCAGTTTAGTGCGAAAAAATAGCAACAACAATCGGGTAAGTAGCTTACATTGGACCACCCTGTACAGTATATTAATACATACGTGTGTTATTATGCAGCATTTGTTTTCAGAACTATCCATCACATTGAGTAAAAATTGAATCATAAATAGCGTAATGTATAGTACGTACTTGACGCTTTCTCTTCTATGGCCAAGTCAGCCTTCCGCTAGAGCAATATTACAGTTCCGTTACAAATCTGCTGGAAAAAAGGGGATCCCACAAAGAATAATGCAATCGTCAAACTTCAAATTCTGATATCTCGAAATCACTCAGTTGTGAGCCTGATGCGTTTTCGACCACAATTTTAAGGGCATCATAGGGAACTGAGTGAGAGATAGTGATTGATATATTACACCAATTCTACGCACGTAACAGTAGAAAGCCTGCAATAATCATATTATCATATGTGCGCACAGTTTCATTTACATGAGGGGCGAGGAAGCAGCAGATTTGGAAATTCGACGTTTCGAAATGTGTACCTCCCTATGTCAACGATCTTCAACCTTTTTCTTGACATCGACGATCGACCCCATTGACAGTGTAATGAGCGTACTGTAGTGTAGATCTTTTTACGGGACGCGTACAGTCAAACTGTCAATTTTTAAAACCATGGCACCGTATCATAGTAATTTGGTATACAGGAACCTAATAAATCAGCCATTATCCAATAAGTTATACTGTATTACGGTATGTCAATTCTCGGATCACTACTAACACGTGCGCAGTTCGCCGGTTGAAGACCGCCGCTATAGTATTTTATCAACTGTCTATTACACAGTGTATCCGGATTGAAAGGTAGGCCTAGTAGAAAAAATGTAATATGGCTATCTGTTTTTGAAAAATATGACGTTTAAAGTAGCCGACAGTATTTATGTGTACAAAAATGTGATTGGTTACGTCGTGTTGTATAAGTTACACTGGCGATGCGATGGCGCCAATATTAGCCACCTTGATTTTACTGCTATATACATTTCCATCCGAAACCTCACTTGCAACTTTATAATAATTACGGTACTTTCTTTTAAGACCTCTTTTGCGCATACAGGTTGACGACAGGCTGCTGTGTTGGGAGGAGTTGTCAATTCGGCTGGAAAAAATAATTACTTGCACTATTTTGTTCAACCACATGTCACAATCATATGCTCAGCCTTTTACACTCGTCATGCCGTCAACGCATGCGACACCACGGACATTATATGCTACGTAAGCAGATTCACTCTCTGCCCATGGTATTATCTTGGACAAAAAGATGACACCGTTCCGTTCTGAATAGTGAACTCCTTGAAGCCTACTGAAATAATTATGTATGTAGTGTAATTTATTTTATGTTGTGTAGAAGTTCAACCTTATTTATTACATATTCCTGGAGATACTGAACAGTATTGTCATCATATTAATGGACCGCTATTGATTCTCTAGAAAGGCAATACAATATTAAGGTGCAGGAAATCTGTGATTTTTCAAACTAATATCGTTCTCTCAGACGATCTTGACTTTTCATCCTCTTTATGAGAGTAACTTACATTTTAATAAGCAATACGGAAACATCTCATCCCTCTGAAACAGTTCCTTTTATATTTGGGGAAACCAGAAAAATTATTTCGAAATTAATGTTACAATACGTAGATAATATATACGCAAGGTAGGTCTACACCGAATTACTGTATGAGAAAATCTACTAGTAGCAACTGCTTTTGTTTTAATACTAGTATTTGACAAAACTAATTGAGGGGTAAGCCGATGATGATAAAAGTATTTATAATTTTGCAGATAAGTGCTGTATGCATGTCAACAGAATACACAACACTCAATAATAATGGCAAGGGAATATATTTTCTGCCATGGAGCCAGCTGACTACCCCTTCTTTAGGTACAGACACAGTATCGTATAAGGAATGTCGTGACGATTTTCTAAAATCACTATCGGTATAAAAATCAGCGCTTACATACATTCCTGAAGTCCATTGAAATGTTCAACTGCAATAAAAAGTGGAATAAAAAAACCTTATGTAGATTTACCCTACGAACAGCATTTTATTGAGAGCTTGCGAAAAGGATAGTGGGCATGAAAACAATTGATCTCCTGAATCTTGGCCAACCCGTCTAGTGGTGATGATGGCCATGGCCATAGTGGTGATTGTAGTGCTTGTGGTGGTGGCCATGGTCCACGTACACGTAGTGAGGATGATGGTGATGGTAGTGATGCACCGTCTTGCTGCCGCCACTGAGTTGGAATAAAATGTTGTAGTTGCATCCACAATAGTTGTTCACTCAAAGTTATAGACTAGTTGAGAATAAACTAATGTGATTTCAATATTTCCCTAGGCTTTGGCTTGTGATAATCATTCATTTTTTTACACGCTTGCACTATTTTAGTAGGATTTAACGACCTTTTCTAAACAGGTCCTTCCGCAACTACAGAATTTGAAAGGAACACGCAGCAATTTGCGCATTTTTTGCCCGATTCATTTTTAACAATCAGTCTGCACAAATCCTAATTTCCCCAATCACGCATGGTGGCCAGCGGGTACTCTATAGC
Source organism: Catajapyx aquilonaris (assembly GCA_000934665.2). Lineage (NCBI taxonomy): Eukaryota > Metazoa > Arthropoda > Diplura > Dicellurata > Japygidae > Catajapyx > Catajapyx aquilonaris. Next base: position 8,833 of record JYFJ02005245.1, read on the forward strand.
GTTACCCCCAAAACACGAGTTGTTAAAACAATTAGAGTAATCAGAAGTCACGCCAGTCACGTACTTGCGACCATCAGAATCGGGCAATAATTTCCGTAACATGAATGCAATTAGGAAGGGCCTTGGGGAAATGCTTCCAAGCATGACCAGACGCATTATTGAGACTAAAGGAAACATATAAAGTTCAGTCAAGTCTGACCAAAAGCATTTTTGAGACCAGGAAAGAAAAGAAGGGTAGGGGGGGAAAAAAAGCACTCGTCAAGAAGAATTAGCACCCATGTCGGCCGCATCTTCACGTGCCAGTAATCAGGGGCTTAATGAGGACAAGAATTTGGGGAAGAGTCATCAACACTTACCCCTTTTTCCCTCCGCCCAAGAAAAAGGCATCAGACGTGGCCAAGGCGCACAAGAAGAGTGCCAGGATCAACTGAAAGGGGAGGCCGCCATATCAGCCTTCTATCAGCTTTATTCCCCTTTCTGCCTTCCCAAGGAGAAACACCCTAATTTCAAAACTAGTAAGGGTGAATGTCGTGTGCATGCATTGCACTAATCCTCTCTGACTCAGGAGGGATTTAATGCAGGACATGCATGCGACTTTCACCCTTACTAGTTTTGCAGTTAGGGTGTTTCTCCTTGGGATTGCAGCTTTGCCTACAAGGTGGCTCTATTCCGTTATCTGCACGCTTGTCAAGTTCATACAACCGAGCGAGAGGTCGGACAACATTGGTATCACTGGAATAATATGTTAAGGAAATGGCTTATGTTGGAGTAAGCAGCAGTCACGAAACTGAGAATAAATTTGCTCGAATGATATGCAAAATTTCGGCTTGTCAATCAACTCCTGTAGAAGCAAGAGTGTGAATATTCCAAATAGTAAATTGAGAAAAAATTGGTATTATACTCACAACCGCCTTAGCTTCCACCATTTTACCCCTAGTCTCTGGAACTTCCAGCAAGCTGTTGAGGACCCAAATGGGGGCCCAACCCATGAAGTCCTTTTATAAAGACGGTGTGCAAAGGAGCCAAGTTCAGTGTGAAGGGAATCTGCTTCCAATCATCCATTTCAAATGATTTTTTTTTTTTGCAACTCTCTTTTCACTACAAATTCTTTGAAGGACGTATCATCTCAATTTCATGATTGAATCCTGCGTGTCCGTAATCGTGCAGAGAAAGTCCCGGATATTTGCTCACCAAATCCGGATGCCAACCACAATATTATCAGAATACGCAAACTGTGTGGTGTAGAAGAAATGAGAAAGGGTCACGTTATGATTCATTACGTAAGGGTGCATTTTCATAACCTGGAGGAATTAGGAAGCCGCATTGCCACCGATGTCACGGGGTGTTAAAGAGTGGCGCCTGGCGCCAGCTGCTTTCAAGAGAAGAGTGTGAAAATCTTGGAAGGAGTTTTTGGAGAAAGTCGACAAAAGGTCCACGCTGTCTCGGATCAAACCGGACTCGTTCTTAATCCACTCTCTACGACCGTGAATCCTCTAGACCTTTTTGTGTCTTTTTTGTGGTATCCCCACCCAGATGAGAACCAAGGCACAACCGGCTCCCTCAAGAACACTCACATCTCTAATCGAATCGATAGAAGGAATATATTCGACCACTTAGTAACAGTATAGCAGGCGGTAGGTGCTGATGCCTTGGCTAGTGTGTAGTACTGTACAAGTATGATGCAAGTATATTTTGATCAAATGAAGTTTATTTTCATTCCGCAATAAGATAATATACCTCTGCCTACACTTATGGCTCAAAAAAAATTTAATATTGCAATTATGTGCTGAGATAATTGGCTGCAGTTCCCTTATGGAGTTTTACATTTCATTTTTCTCTTGGATCCAAAAAAGCAACTTCCATACAAGATGAAATATAGGATGTGTGTGACAAAATTCTGCTTCCATCTTTAAGATTGGTCCAAAACAACACGAATATTATTGTTTTGTGTAGGTATCATAAATGTAGGCTACTCTCAAAACAATTATGAGTTACAATTATTATTCGTAAAATACTATTGGTTTTCCAAGCATTAAAAAATGAAGGTCCATGTCGGTATCCGTTCCGTATTTCCCAGTCGGACATGACCATGTTCTCTTCATTGTACTGTACCTGTACTTATTACGCTTCATTTTAGCGACGACCTTGTGAGGAATAGTATTAAAGCACTGGGCATTGATAAGTAGAACTTCCAGTACCGTACTCTAGTTCAAAGGATTCCTATTTTTATGCGTCTATATGGTAGAAAAAAAAGAAGCCTTAATATTATCCATGCAGTATGAATAAAATTAATTTACACCAGAACAACTTGAAATCTGTAATGGAATATTCAGTTGCTCCCTGATGTTATGCTGTAATATTGATGTTTTGGTTAATATTTGTGAATTTCTTTCAGAGTATGTAGTAGGCCTACTGTACAGTACTTCTGATGCTTGCAAAACTGAGCAAAACCATACCAGTGATTTGCATTTCAGCTCGCTTATGCTATTATTATTATTATTATTATTATTATTATTATTATTAACAACTACTAGTAAGAGTATCCAAGTATCTTGCGCACAGTATACAATGAATAAAAATAGCCCAACATGCAGCACAAGAGTGCAATACTACAATTATGTAATTTTTGCATATAATTACGCTGATGTCCAAAATACAGTAACCATGAACAATGAAAGTGCACAGAGAGAAATGTCAGCGTATGTTCTACATGGCAAATTGATCAGGTAAAATGTGTGTAAATATGTAATTAAAGTTAAAATATTCCAGCATTTTAAAATAAAACTTGCCCATTAAATGCTTTATTAAATATCTCACATACGCACTTTATAAACATTTGGATTACCCCTCACATGTTCCCCCCCCCCGGTCAATGACTTAAAAATCGTATTGTTAAAAAAACAACTAATTTCACAACTTTCTGATAAGTTGAGCTCAATGGCAAATAATAATCGGTCTCCCATATGTCACATCTCACATCATTCTGCCCTTGCATATTACAATAATTGATCTCAAGAGCAAATGACAAGGGGGTTTCACCACTCAAGTGAAAACAAGGTGGGGCTTGTGTTGTGAACGGTCATGGCCGCTTGCATAAAAAAGGAGCAAAAAATTAAGCTCCGGGCACGAGAGTGAAAGTTAAGGAGAAAGCTTATTTCCCCCTACCAACACCCACCCCACCTGTAAGTCCCCCCTCTCTCACACACACACCACACCCATATCAAAAACTCTCAATCAGTCGCCGGGAATTATTGCCAGTCACTACACTTTCATTACCTCCGCCAACAGTCATTCCCCTCTGCTGCAATTTTCATGCAAAGCTTGAAATGGACTGCAACGAAGTCCAATATTATGGAAAACAATTCAGAAAAAAATACAGGTATTCACATGACATTAATGTGGACCACTATTGCTTTCATTCTTGCTTTTCAGTGACAGTTTCATCCTATTCCTGAAAACAATTTCTTCAGCAATTTCTAGCATAAACGGACAAACCTGCAATGCACTTTTTGCTTCATATTGGTCATTGAAGGTAAATTACATGCCCGTAGTTTACTGTCAATGGTGGGGAGAATAGGGTACAAGGTGGTAAGTTGGAGGAAACTGGTTGAGAATCCCTGAAAACCATACAAGGTTACAAATAAAGCCAGCATTGTAACACACTCAAGCTGTTTTATTATTGTAGTATACAATTCACAACAACGGCTGCAGCGGGCACAGGAATGACCGTGCTGGTTGTTTATGTACAAAACGGTTCCTTGCATAATTATATCCTAACCCATCTGTGATTTTCCATTGCACATTGGCAATGCACACTGTGATGAAATAATTATTTTACATAAAATCAGACACAGACACAACATAATGGTGTAGGTATACATTTTATATCTAAAATGGTTGCATAAATCAATAAATAATGCAATGGAGAAATGAGTCCCCAGCCTAGATGTTTGGCATTTTCAGGTAAACATGCAATGTGAAGTCACACAACCAAACAAAAGTCACATTCTGTTATAAGGCATCTCAAATACAGGCATGTGACATGTTCATTTATGGAGATGCCAATTACATTATACACATATTATTGCACACTTGTTGGTTTACACTTATTCATTGCAATAGTAGTGTAAGAAAAAAAAAACATCAATAAAGGTTATTCCATCAAGTAGAAAAGGACACTTTGGTGCTCAATGGCGAACAAGAAATGGCATCCAGTAAATTCTCATGTGAACACTCAGCAGCACAATGATTATGCCCTACAGCAATGATTGCCAGTTTGTCTGATCTTATAATAAGTCATGTCAACCTTGCAAGTAAAATGGCATAATGTCCTTGTTTACCACTTTCAATGTGAACTTGTTTGTGAACATTAAAGAGCCCTAAAACAAAGCACTTTTGTAGCATCATGCAAAGGAAAATACACCTGCAATAAGAATAATACAGTAATAATACACATCTGTGCATGCAACATGAATATTGCATCATAATTAACCCCTTTGCTACCAGCTCGGCCAAAAAAGCCTATATTTTAGCTTACGCCTACTCTGAAGATAAAGACAAGATATTTTACAAATAATAACAGCTATATATGGAAAACACTATTAATATGTTGCGAACCATGTTACTCCTCTAGAAGTCCCTAAATTAATTTCCAAAAAGACCGCCTTAAAAACCCGATATCAGAGTACTGGCCAACTGCTAGGCTGATTTAATTATGAAATACCCAAAAATATACAGAACAATAACCTTGACATGTGTTCCAGAAGCATTTGCTGAAATCGTCATACTTTGCAAGAAATGAATTAATACTTATTTGCTGCTTTTTGACACTTCACGAGAAGTAAATCAATTTTGGAGTTTTCCAAAGCGTCAAAAAGCAGCAAATAAGTATTAATTCATTTCTTGCAAAGTATGACGATTTCAGCAAATGCTTCTGGCACACATGTCAAGGTTGTTGTTCCATATATTTTTGGGTATTTCATAGTTAAATCAGCCTAGCAGTTGGCCAGTACTCTGATATCGGGTTTTTAAGGCGGTCTTTTTGGAAATTAATTTAGGGACTTCTAGAGGAGTAACATGGTTCGCAACACATTAATAGTGTTTTCCATATATAGCTGTTATTATTTGTAAAATATCTTGTCTTTATCTTCAGAGTAGGCGTAAGCTAAAATACAGGCTTTTTTTGGCTGAGCTGGTAGCAAAGGGGTTAAGAGTGCGTTAACAACACACACCTGTCTCTTGAGACAATGGAGAGTGACACAAGGCATTCCATTTGGCATGAAATTTTTTGGTGAGCATTCAGTCCCAAGTTAAATAGAAATAAATATTCCTCAGATTGAAATGAAATGTGGAGCTGCAGATCAAACCAACCAAGAGAAGTAAGGAGCCAACCAGACGAGGGAAAATCCAGGAAGGCCAATAGGATGTTACATGTTACATGCCTCCTGATAAGTATAGCACCAATACTGCATAACTACATCATAGTATATAAATGTCAAAATCCCTACGGGTTATAATCCAGCACGTTTTTGTTGAGTTTTCACACACCTGGTGCAATTAAAAATTGATTGTATTTTTTGTGGTTTTGTAGTTGGCACTGAAGTGATTTTACTGAATGGAATTAGCTCTGGTGACTGCTTATTATTTTATCTTTAACATATTCAAAATTATTACTAATGATACTACCATTTAGCAACCACCCAAGTGATACTCCTCAGACCCATACTGCCCAAAATGATAAAGAATGAATCAGAATGAAGGACTGTCGCCACTCGCCAACAATGCAAGGCAAAAAGGGGAAGGCAGAATGGCACTGTAGAAACGTAAGCACCTATGGATGGAAGGGTCCCAGGTTCGATCCCAAGCCCGGCATTCCTCCCTCCATCTCGTGAAGAGTTGGGTCATCAGGGAGGTGCGGTGGCCAGAGATGGTAATGTCTCAGCTTGCTGAGTGAAAGGTCCCAGGTTCGATCCCCGACTGGGAGTTCCCTTTCACCTGCGTCGGGAGGGTCTCTGACCCGCGCCTTGGAGGTGTCTGGCAACCTAACCTCCTAAGGAACAGCACATGTGTACATACCAACCTGCAATACTCCTACAGTGCCTATGATCAGGTCAATGGTGACTCACTGATCTGGAATGAGGGGCTCATGAACTTGGGTTACATGAGACCTTGATGAGACATATCAATGTAGACTGTGTTTGGGGTACTTGCACCAGGGGCTTGTGTTACACCTGTATGCATTATATTTTTTCATCCTACCCACAATTGATGGCCTCGGGGGAAGAACGATCAAGGTACACCTCAGGTGAAACTGAGATAGGAAAATTTCAAATTTCGAAGGCCCATAAGGATCTATTGTAAATCCCACTTTAGGGGCCTTCCAAAGTGACCTATGATCATTACTCCACAACCACGACCAACCCATCATATTCTAAACAAGTGAAAGTATCTTCTGAGATATGTAACTCATTTTTGACAAAAAGTGGACCGTGAGTGTTCTTCCCCTGAGGTCTTCAATATTGTTCTCTAAAGCAGTGGTTCCCAAACGTTTTTTGGTCACGGCCCACATCAGATAGGGAAAATATCTCGCGGTCCACCTAATGAGCCACTTACACCTGGTCACCTCCCTTATTGAGAGCTTCAAAGAGTGCATCCGTATGCTTCTGTGTTAAGAACTAAATGTAAGTGGCATGCAGGATTTTTCTTCTTTTTTTACATCTTGTGCTCTTGCTCCTCATTTTACAATATCATTTTATAGTTTACAAAAAAAAATAATTCAAGCTCGCGGTCCACTTGGACGGGCCTCGCGGCCCACAGTTTGGGAACCACTGCTCTAAAGCAGAGTGAACCATCCACAGTTCTATCAATAGGTTAGTGATGGATATCAGGACCTCATTTGGACTTGCAATCACAGGAAGAAAATTCTTCATTTATACTGAAACCAGCCATTTTGGGAAGCATGGCCTTTGGGAGGGTTACGAGATGACAATGTCACAAGCAATAATTTTGAATTTGATGCAGCTTAATAAAAAACTAGGCACCAACTTGCCAAAATTAGGCAAAAGTGCAAAAGTGCGAAAGTGGAGAGAGAGAGAGAGAGAGAGAGAGAGAGAGAGAGAGAGAGAGAGCCACACCAGGCAGCAGCATCGAAGCGACATCCGACGGTGGAGTGCAGAAGTATGATGGTGAAGTGCAGAAGTAAGTGAGTCGCCACGCAGGAGGTGGCACCCGGAACTGCAAAATTGGGAGTTCCGTGGAGCAACCGTGGTCGACCTTTTTTGTGTTTTTTTTGGTTTTTTTTGTTTTTGTTTTTTTTCACAAAGTCCCTCGGCACCGTTTCAAAAAAACAAAAGTGGTTTGCAAATATAGAAAACCCGGACAAAATTTAGACACCACTCCCAAAGCTGTAGGCCGTACGGTGCGGAGGAGTTTCCACGACAGTCGGCTTTTAATAATATAGATTGCCAGAGCGACTCACACAACTCAATGAAGTCACCATAGCATCAAAAACAGAAGCATTAAAAATATCACTGAAAAAACTCTTGACTGCATGTAATTAGATACTCTCCAAGTTCAGGTTAGTGGTCCCCAAAAGGTTTGCAGCAATGAGCTGTATTCAGTGCCAAAATAATGTTTAGTGAGACATGCACCTCTTAAACTAGTGCCTCTACCACTACCCCCGCATAACTCATCACAGCCTACTACATGTTGTATTGCTGGACAGCAAATTTTTCCTTGTAGAAAAAGGGATGACAATTAACCAATGAAAATAGGGAATACCTGCTAGTTTGTTATTGTGCTACAAAATTCCACCCTCAAGAATAGGCTGTAATTTGGCATAGGAATGAAAATAAATGAGGACCTGCTTGATTTTCACTGCTTATTAGGGGAGGTGTGGTGGCCGAGATGGTAACGTCTCGGTTTGCTGTGTGAAAGGTCCCAGGTTCGATCCCCGCCTAGGAGCTCCCTTTCGCCTGTGTCAGGAGGGTCTCTGACCTGCACCAAGGAGGTGTCTGGCAACCTAACCTCCTGGGGGACAGCACATGACCCCTTTACCGACATTGCACTTGCACCCATGTTCCCTCCCCAAAAATCCCTATCCTTACCCAATTTCCTTGATTCCTTGCACCGAAGTTGAGTTGAGAAACTTGAACAAAAATAAATAAAGGTTCATGCGATATACCCCCGGTTGGGGGTGAAAGCATTACCCACCCACCCACAATTTACTGCTTATTAAGAGCCTATTTTGACTGTTTTCAGGCCCTAAATGCCTACCTATTTGAGGGTTTTTTAGAACCTAGAAATCCGTTCCTTAATGATAACCTACATGTCCACTACTTAGGTGCAAATGACAAATTATGGCCATATTGTTTTTAACAAACAATATTGTTACAGTCAGCATAGGCCATATGTCGAAATTTAGTAAATGTGTATGATTCAAAAACCTTTACAAATATTTGCATTTAGCATAACAAGAGTCAACTAAACAATAAAAGTGACAGACTTTGCAATATTGTCTTCAACAAACCAGGAAGCCAGAACAACTAGACACTAGGCACATTCAGAAATAGGCATCTGAGTTGCTTAACCTCCTGACGCCCAGCGTACAGCCCTCTAGCCATTGGGTTTTAAAATTTTTGAAAAAAAAAATTTGTAGAAAAAAATTTAAAAAAAAATTTGAAAATTTAAAAAAATTTAAAAAAATATTCTGAGCTTCAGGAGGTTAAGTTAGGCGAACCAACTTTGATTTTCAGAAATTCAAGGGCTACGTCATAACAACTCAGTGTGCATGTCCATCTGAATTCCCTGCTCAGGAAGTTAGTGTGTTACCAACCACACTCACTGTCAGTTGGCTGAGTTGGTTGAGAACTAGACTGTTTGGCAAATCAGCTCAAAGGCGTGGGGCTAGCTACTCAGGTATCATGTGACTCAAATCTGGTTTTCATGAATTGCCAAATACACCCGGGGCTAAAATCCATGAATGGCAATTAGAGCTCATTACTAAGGGAGACGGAGTGGCGCCGCGGTAACGCGCGCGCCCACGGAAGTTAAGGTCCCGGGTTCAATCCCCACCCGGGGTTCCCACCTTCTTTCGTGCAGAGTTGGGCCATCTCTGACTTCGTTTCGGGTGGCAATTTCCGATAGACTAAGCCACCCGGGGGAGTTCACAAAATGACCAATTAACGACAGCGCACATGCACTTTGCACATCCCCTCCTACCAACCCTGGAGTACACTAATAAGATTCCATCTTAACACGCTCCAAATATACCAATGGTGGTAATCCACCACCCCCTAAAGACCTAACAGGTCATTCACGGGGTAAAAAAAATATATATATATATAGAGCTCATTACTACACTACTCCCTGAATACGTCAGCTTGGTCTGCAGCTCCAAAAGTGAGTGGCTCACCACAAAAGCTTGTTCATGCCCATCAAATTTGAAATCACTGTTAATAGTATCACCTGTAAATATATTTTTAACACCTCTCTCTGGTGCTATTCATGCCACGTGAGAATGTTGGTGTCTTAAGCCTCACTCTCACAAGTGACTTTACTGACATTTGTTAAGCCCTGTGGCTCCTGGGTGTGTATCATAATGCACGTAAGGATAAAATTCACATATATTAGAAGGTCAAATTTATAAGCATACACAAAGGTGACGTAACATGCGACAAGATCTGGGTTACTTACCCATATCCACTTTGTTCACGAACATTTGTGTGAACCTCGAAAAACACATTCCGATGTAATGCAATAAAATTTGACCCTCTTTTTGATGTGTTAAAGATGCAAAAATTTTGCAATGCAAATTTTTGCTTGGAAAAGGTATGTGCAGATCTCTCATTCCACATTTCTATGCATGTAATTCTTTAATACATTAATCAAAGTGCACAAGAGGGCATGAAATATAACCCCCTGACACAGGCTAAGGCAATGTCCTTGACTTTAAAAAAAAATTAAGCACCCTTAACCCTCTCCTGCCACATTTACAACAAACTCATCTCCCCTTTTTCATCCTCTCCTCTGTAATCCTGCAGATGCCATAATTCATGACATTCAATACAAGCAAAGTCCCTTCATAACCTCCTAGTACAGTATGTTCATAACCTCCTAAAGTGTGCAGACATGAGCAGTAAAACAGATTCAGGACCCTGTGGAAAATCATGATTAATTTTAATGATAGCAACCTTGACTCGTGTGGCTCGAGATCATCAGCATCTTTATCATCATCATAATATTATTGGGGACAAACTTCAGTCAGAAGGAGATCATCCAGGAGGATAGTGAAATTGATGAAAACCAAAGAACCTTTGGAATTATTGACTGTCAGATTGTTTGATTTGTGGGTTGGTTGACTGATTACTGATATTCCTACTGTCATGGTGGAATGAGGAAGTGGACATGTGCAATTTCCTCATGGCCAGGAGCCAAAGGGTTAACCTGATTTCAGTTACTTAGGGTGCTTGCTGTTTAGACACACATAAACCTATTAGTCGTGCCTAGAAACTCAACATGTATGTGCAATTTCATGTCCATTTTTGGTCAATTGCACTCATGAGAACATAACTTGAAGCAACATGAATCTACTATTATGGATTACATGTTTCCATAATGTTCGTAAGGTTTGTGAAGCCCATTTTCTCACTTGTAGATTCTGACTTGCACAGACTGCCCTGAGCCACTCAATCGTATTCACATGTGTAGAGAATACGACAAAATTTTTCATGGAAGGTTAAAAGCATAATCATGTGCCTAAGTACACTAACCAGACAGGTCTCTGAATATTGTATAAAAATAAAAAGCCAATTAAGTAAGCTAATCTCAAATTCCAAAAATCTCATGCAATTAGGTAAAGATGCTTCCCCACAGAGGACCTCATCAACATTACAAAAGTATTATGACATTGCCTTGGCAACTTCTGCATATCTCATACGTTCACAACTGGTGACACATGCATTTCAATATATCTCAGTTCTGCTCTTGCTAGCATGATGATGATACCAACACAAATCACTAACAACTGGGCAGCATGGTAGTCTAGTGGTTAACCATAGCCATCTATCTTGGGAGATCCCTAGTTTGATCCCCAGGCCCGACTCTTCATTATGTGGAAATAGTTTTGAGAGACTCTCTCACTAACTGTGTGAATTTTCTCCAGGTTTTCCCATTTCCATCCACTGTCCAAATGAGGGGTGTGGTGGAAAAGGTGATAACCCACAAAAGAGTAATTTTCAGGAGAGCGAATTGAAGTTTGCGTTCTCTTCACAAATCATAGGGTATGCGGGTTTTGATATAGTCCGTGTGGCCGCCTTGTGCATGATACGTGAACTTGGAGTATACCAAACTGTTTACCATGTCTTTTACATAGTTGATAGGTGTTTAGGCCAAAAAGGATCAAAATGAGGGTTATCACCTTTTTCCACCACACCCCTCAAATGTTAGGGTGAATCAAATTAAACCCTTTCTTGGCTTCTAGAGAGGATACTACTGAACGCAGGGACTTGGAATTTCTACCACGGAAAGGTAGTACCAATACCTTCTAAATTCATAGGTAAGAGCCTGAGCATGCATACCAAGAACGCCGCCGCAGCCAATCCAAGATGCGCACTGATGGCCTACGCACTGTCGAGCATGCCCAATCGGGATCAGCGCATTGTTATCCCATTTCTGGTGGCCAAGGGCAATAGACCGGTGGAAATCCATCTGAAGATGCTTACGGTGTACTCTGCCAGCTGTGTGGCCAAGACTACCGTCAAGGAATGGTTCAGGATTCGGAGATGGCAACCAATCCATTGCTGCTGACCTTCCCCGACCAGGCCAGGCTTGGCCAGCAATCACACCTGCCATCATTACACCTGTGGACCAGCTCATAAGGGGGGATTGTGGGTACATCTGGCTTATTTGGATGCACCATACACCGTAAGCATACTCTGATGAATTTCCGCCAGTCTATTGCCTTCACCCATCAGAAATAGAATAGCAATGCGCTGATCCCACTTGGGCGCGTTCAACCATGCGCACACCATCTTGGATTGGCTGCGGCGGCATTCTTGGTATGCACGTGCAGGCTCTTACCTATGCATTTAAAAGATATTGGCACTATCTTGTGGTAGAAATTCCAAGTCCCTGTGTTCAGTAGTATCCTCTCTAGACACCAAGAACAGGTTTCATTTGATTCACCTAATACCTCTCTTTCTTTCCCTATCACCCTCTACCATGTCTCATGGCTTCAGTTGCCTAAGCATGACCTGCTCAATATAAAATAGCTTTTGGCACAATATGGTGGATGATGCTGTTGTGCCATAAAAAGCCTAATCAATCAAGCAAGCAGTTGCCTCACTTCCCCCAGTGAGCCAAGACTCACAGGTAGTATACAACACATGACCACACAGGATTGCAGGATGGAGAAATTAGAGATAAATTCTTCTCCCTACTTGGTCATAAAAATGTCAAGATCCTAAAACTAATAAGCATGTGGTAAATCAATTACTGCTTCTCCCTCATGTGACATGGGGGGAACGAGTAACCAATTTTCCTACCATCTGAAAATGTTAGGCTACACTACTTCCATCTGGTGTGTACTAAAGGAATGGGCTAGGCTGGAAAGGAGCTCCAATGTGGACATGTCCCTCCATTAACCTCTTTCCTCTTGCCAACAAATGGGAGAAAAGTGTCATCCAGAACAACTTCTACCAGCATTTTTTGTGAGGGGCATGCTTTTCAGAAATGAACCAGCCCTACCTTTCCCACGCCCCTGATGATTTTTTCATTGCACATGCCATTGAGCAGCAGTAGGTGGGGTCCCATAAAATCAGACATTTTGCAAGATACAAGCAATAAAAGTTAATGTGACAGGAGATTTGAGCTTTTGCTACATCATGCTAGCAAGAAATCAGAAAATGTATAATATCAATTGCAGAAGTACCTCTCTGGCCAGCACTTCTAACCTGACTGTAAATCATTGAAAGAGTGAACACCCGGTCAATGAACTGCTGCATTGAGTGAGTTTGTAGAAAACCTGTTAAGTCATAGTGTAGGGAATGTTGATTAACTTGTGACCACTGTGCATGGTATTACCAGTGTGGGATATAAAAGTCTTTAAAATGCCAACCTGCACTAAATTTCCACTCAGGGCCAAAGAGCTTGATTTACATTTGGAGTAAAAACAGCCATCTTGACAGAATCGGTCCAGATGAAACGGGGAAGATCACAGCCGCTAGGAGCCAGTCTCTATCATGTGCACAAGAGGTAGTCACACTGGATGTAAGTAGCCGTCAAATTTACTTGACAATGGTGGGCGAGTGAAAGGTGACAACCAAGCAAGTGAGAACCGACCAAACACTGCCTGAAGGCTTTTCCATCTTGATTTTTTCACCCACCGCGCCTCTTCCTTCTTCAATTGTTCTATGCCCTATAAACACCCAAGACAATATTGAGTTTGATATAAAAACTAGATATCAACATGACTTACTGTCTCGTCGTTCCAGATGGCCTGCAGCTGGGTGCCAAGCATTACCGCAGTAAATATGGAGAACAGAAGAGCTTCAAAAATGAGGAACAGAAGAAGAACAACACTGGCAGGTGGTGAATAGGAGGAGCAGTCCTTCCATTCATGCCGGATGCACACAACAAAGTGATTCACCGACAGGATCAATGCATGAAGTGATATCACAGCTATGTAGAACTGCAGAAAATAAGGACAATGTCAAGTATATCTGCTTTCCAAACTGAACAAAAAGGAACCAGCCTTTTGTACACAATGGGTCAAAAGTCCCATCACCCCCTTGTAACTTCTGACCTGATACAAAGAACATTATGAATTAAGTGGAGTAATGTAGATCAATTTCTAATAGGCCTCTTTCTCTTTAATTCCAGGCTCCTGCACACGTGGTTACATTTTACACCTTGCTAACAAGAATGGTGATCCTTACATATCATTACAAAATCTACAAACCAAAGACATTCATACTCCATTCAATTTATTCATGTTTTTGTTTGAGTTTGTAAGTGTCAAGGGACTGATGAACATTAGGCCCATCTCATAGTATTGATAGTCCAAACCAAACGCCCCATAAATGAGAACATTAGTTTAACACAAATAATTAATGAACAAACTTAAATAAGTAATTATTCTTAAACACATCAAAATAAATGGTAAATCCCAACCAAAAGTCAGCAATAAAGGAGGAATTTGATTGTGATGTGACTTGACCTGCAATGCATACACTGAAAATGTCCCTTCACTCTCAATTGACATCTGATTATTATCTCAGATGTCAGCCTTGTCATCTATACCACATATGTAGTTTTTGTTTGAGATTATTTCTTTGAATGCAATTGATGTTTTGAAAAAAACTCTCTAATTTTGTTACATGATGGGGGTCAAGAAGTCCAGGGAAAAAACCATCCAAACCATCTGCAAGGCATTGTATCTGGGGAACAGCCTGTTTCAATAGTACGAAGACTATCAAACTAACTGAATGTCTTGCAGAAAAGTCACTCACATCAGTTGGTGTCATGAGTGCTGATAGCTAGGGAAGGTGTATCAAAAGATTGATTTTTTTCAGAGCTAATAAAGCAAGAGTGAGGAACATCTAAACCATTCAGCTATGAATTTTGGAAGGTAAGGTTGGTCTGGTGAAAAGGTGGACAGTCAAGGATCTTGGGATATTGATTCTTACAATAGGTAGGTGTAGCGTGTAGGTCCCAGGCTGGGATGGTGTGGAAAAGCGCAAGCAAAAAAAAAAAAAGGATGGTGTAATACTGCTGATGAAAACAAGCCTCAAGATCCTGCCAATAATTCTTTGTACATGACAAGCACATGTCTATTACTCCAAGACCCACCTACAATTTTGGCTCTCTTGTTTAGAGTTGCAGTATTTATGGCTCTGCCAAAAGCATTTAGCTCTCCAGTCCCACTGTGTTACCTCTTTGGACACTAAGGCCTCTAAAATCAGCTGGAGTTGCCACATGAAACATATAACTTTCAATGTACAAGTACTGTATCATGGGTTCATGACTTGATAACTCCAGCAGGTGTTCAAGGTCTCATCTTGCCATAACATCTTGATTGGTACAGCGTACAGGGTAGGTCAGATTTTGATAAGATGGCAGATCAGGACTACCTGTTGTCTTTCGCTGAACCATGCCATATGTGAGGAAGTTACCCTTCCATTCTCTCACATCTATCCACAGCACTCATACACTGAGGCAGTTTGCACTTACCGTGAACAGAACAAAGAACTTCTGATTGTTCTCGCCTACACAGTTATTCACCCAAGGGCAGTGATGGTCCATTTTTCTAATGCAGCTACAACAGTTAACACATGAAAATGAGCTAGTATTCATTACTTCTCAAAAAGTGCTGTATGTACTTACCGTTGACAGACGGAACAGTGATGAGCTCGTTCTGGTTTGATGCTGCAGCACTTAGGGCACTTGAATATGACCTGACCTTGGCGGAACCCCATTCGTTGAATCATCTCATGGGTTGCATTACCCTTTGGCACAGCACCCTGAAAATCACAAATTTATATTCAGAACAATGTTCAAACACTTTCTCATTTTATATGCATGAATCCAAATAATGTTCCCATTACCAACTGATTCAGCAAATGGATGAAGCCATCTATTCCATTGAAAATTATGCGAGCTGATGTTCAAGCAATCACTATATTATTTGAATAAGCATGCTTCTTAAAAGCACACTTACAATATAAAATTAAAAACATAGCAGATGCACACACATCTTGGAAGACACAGTCAATATTTAGCCTGACTTCATAAATGGGTTATTCACTCTTGCAAAAATGGTGATCTGGAACTTTTCATATGGAACAAATAAATGCCTCTGACTATGTCAGGCCTTCATGAGTACTCGTATAGGCCATTTGCCTAGCATGAATTCTTAATAAGATGCAGATTTTATAAAGTTTTTATTTTATTGTGTTTTGAGAATTATGTTTCTTTGGAATGTCCAGGTGCAAGCCTGGAACTTCCTGAATAATGGCTTGATGCCTCTGCCAATTGAATGGCATGATCTACTTATGGAAAATTCTTAACAATTATAATATTCCTGAGTATTACAAATTGAAGCCATTTACAAAGTCTACACTTACCGGGTCGGTGAACATGGCCCTCAAATGCGAAAAAACTGCCAGAAATGCCAACGTTTGAAATACAACCATATTGATGGTGCTGTAAAATGGGTATGGGTTTGGGAGGAGAATGACGTATACCACCACAAACTCCGCGTAGGAAAGAAGTGCCCATGTCAAAACAGCACACATGACACCACATATGTCCTGTAATCAAGCATATTATAATTCTTTTAAGTTTACAATCACGATACAACACTTACCTTAATACACCAAAGCATGCCACCACAGCATCGGTTCTGATCCATATCGCGGCCATAGGAATATTCCATCTTGATTTGACCCTTGGTATATACCTAATCAATTTTTTTTAACTCCATCGCTGAAGCATAAGAAGAAACAGAAAAATTAATTTTTAATGCATGGTTATTAGAAATTGACACTTAGAGTTGAATTAATTTCATAATAATTCATTATCACATGTTACGTCAGAAAATGACTAATGACTAATGATTAACTGTAGTTTTTTACTATTTTCAATATTCTAAATTATTACGCTACGTCCTTAAAAAATTAGCAGGTAGGTGTTCTTCCTTCCATCACTACCCCTTTGCTGCTGGAAGCATTTACAGAACAACCAGTTGTAGCACAAGGACTTGGAAAAAATCCAGACATGTCTCGCCAGCTTCATGACTTGTGCACCAACGCAACAGTGTATGGGGACAATCCACACCCTGCGGCTACCCTTAACTGTACTACTGCAAATGGGCACTTAGCGGCCCTGTCATAATAACATCATTAAAAATTAAGACAACTACTTGCTCTGATCTGAAAATATTGGGACACCCCCAAAAAATGGAGTGGTGGGGTTATACACAGGATGTGATAAAAAGTTTCCATTAAGATTATCTGGACTTTAGAATGGATAATTATGAATAGTAACAATTGAGCTAGGAGGATACCAAATTTGAAGTTCATTTGACAGTTAACAACTGAAATAAATACGATTATACCTTGGACAGTGAAATTTCTGTGGGGTCTGGTAAAAATTGCTGCCACTCTGTTTATTTCTTACTTAGCGGGATGTAAATGTTGATAATGAACCTGAGGGGTCGCACAAACCCAAAAACAGTTATGACATTAATTACAAAAAATCTAGCACAAAATTAAAAAATATTTATCATGGCTTGCAGATATGCCATTTTCTGTG
>JYFJ02005246.1:0-27349 GCA_000934665.2 Catajapyx aquilonaris
TCCCTCCCTCCCTCCCAGCTAGCCACCCTGCCTGCCTTGCCCCCTTCTTGGGGGGAAAAAAAGTCACGAAAGCCTGATTTCACTGGTGGAAAAGTAGCCGACGCTAACAGGTGAGAGCTGGCAAGCCGCCCTTCTATTGACATCGCCAAAGCAGCTCTTCAAACCCCGTAATTAATTAATTGTTACGCCATATTTTGTTCCTTCGCTGTTTCGGACAACATCTACGAACGAGGTTACGTTCCTGAAAATGTCAATAGGATCAACATAGGAGAAACAGTGCATTATTACTGTATATGCAGCGCAACGTTGCTGCTTCAACGAACCGCTTACGTCACGTGTGTTTGTTTACATGCGCGGAAGAACGTAGTTTCCCAATTATTTATTCATATATTATACAGCAGTTATGATGAACTTGAGGTGTCGGTCAACGTACGCACAAGTCATTTCATTTGCGAATCATCTTTCTCTGATGCAACAGTTAAACCGTTTAAGTACGTAAAAACATGTCTCCCCATGTTTTCAGGGTCGCTGATTTCAATTTTTAGGTTATTTTGAACTTATACCTACAGGGTGTACCAAAAAACACGATCGAATTTAAGGCGAAATTAAAAAGAAGAATTCTGTGGAATAAGCGGAATGAATAGGTGTGTGATGTTACCCTTTGCGGTCACTGCGTTTTGCGGTCGCTACTTCATATTTTGAGGCTATTATAAAACTAAGACCTACAGGGTGTACCAAAAACAGGGTAGAATTTAATAATCTGCAGAATAAGCGGTAGTGCGGTACAAGTAGGTGAAACTTATGTTTCCCCTGTTATTAAGGTCGCTGACTTCGATTTTTATGTTATTTTGAACATATACCTACAGGGTGTACTAAAAAACTCAGTATGGAATTTAAGAACTTGTATAGAATAAACATTACAAGCAGGTGAAAATAACGTTTTCCGATGTTTTCGCGGTCCTAATTTTGATTTTTATGTTATTTTGAATCAGGACATACAGGGTGTACCATAACAAGACCATCGAATTTAAGAACTTGTATGATCTACATGATAAGTACGAATTTTTATTTTTAACCCAGATATGCCTGAAAGATTTTTTGTTTAAATTTTGTTTTTTGTTTGTTTTTATTAGTTCGTAATAGTCCCCAAAACACAACAAAAATGGTAAAAAATTATGGAATGCTAGATTGCAAGAAAAGGGCCGTCCCCTATAGGGGACACTCGGCAAATGTAACCTATAGTATGGCTATACTGTACAAGGAAAACGTAAGATATAGGCTGCTGTATTGATATAAAGATAAGTTTTTTTTTAATTCATTGAAAAATACAGAGAAGGAATGTTATAGCTAAGACCCAATGCCCTATGTATATTGGACATCTCATTTTGCAATAAGTGATTGCAACAAAAATATGAAATTCTGAAAAATGGCTTCTACTCCTCCACTACAGAGGGTTCTTTCAAAGTATTACTAAATAATTGCACAAATGGCTTCTCGGGTCTCAGGAGGGTATAACGGAAACGTGTTCATTGC
This sequence comes from Catajapyx aquilonaris, assembly GCA_000934665.2. NCBI lineage: Eukaryota > Metazoa > Arthropoda > Diplura > Dicellurata > Japygidae > Catajapyx > Catajapyx aquilonaris. Next base: position 1,534 of record JYFJ02005246.1, read on the forward strand.
GGAAATTTAGAGTAACGTGCTATTCAGATATGTACAGTGCTGGACATATTAGCCGTCGCTGAATGTTTTTTCCGGCGGCGGCGCGGCGGCGCGGCGTTACCTGGCAACCCCGTCCGGCGGGCCAATTCAAACATCAGCCCATGGAGAGTGCTTCCATTGTTGCCACTGTTTACAAATCGAGTGAGTGACGCGGACGACCCAGCGACGGGTCTCTTCTGCCTGCGCACTCACTCACTCGATTTGTAAACAGTGGCAACAATAGAAGTACTCTCCATGTGCTGGTGTTTGAATTGGCCCGCCGGACGGGGTTGCCAGGTAACGCAGCGACGTCGCCGACGGAAAAAAAAACATTCAGCGACGGCTAATTTGTCCAGCACTGTACAGGTTTCGCTGTATACAGGGTGGACCAACTTCAAGTGTCGTTTTATAACGGCGATTAATAGCAGTGATTTTGCGATGACGTAGCAGCGACGTGTAAAATGTCCCACTTAGGCGCCTGAAATGAGGCTAACCTGAAATGAGGAACGATCTGACAACCAAGCTCTTTTTTTCCTCCTAAATGTTAACATTTTTTGGATTTTATAATTCTGCTAGTGCTAATTTTCACGTCAAAATTCAAGGCAAAAGGCGATATTCCGAAGCCACAACACTAGCAACCGGTCGCGGGTCGCAGGTCCCCGGTCGCCGCAACTGTAGCGCGCTCTAGGGTGGCGCGAACGAGTAGAATATCACCTCACACGCTTCGAAATCGATTTTATGTAGCAATTTATGAATCAACTTTTATCAATCATTTACATATCACTGATATCAGGCGCGGCGACCCGCGACCCGCGACCGGATGCAGGTGTTGTGGTTTCGCAATCTCGCCTTTTGGCTTGTAGTTTGACCATGTTAACGTGAGAATTAGCAGCAGAGGTGATGTTTGCACAACACTATAGGCCAAGCAGAATTATAAAATCCAAAAAATTTCAAAATATAGGAGGATAAAAAGAGTTAGTTTGGTTGTGAGTCGCATTTTGGTTGCCTAACATTGAGCAAGTCACTGTGATAAATTATACGAGTAATAAATTATGTGGTCCTTGTGACTGCCAAGCCACATTTTGAAGGTGAAAATACAGCTCCCAAAATAAATGTTGAATTCAAGAGATCCCGTATGGGAGTTCAGTGGGGCTTAACGTCGGCCTATTTCTCCCCGTAAGGCTCAACACCGACGCCAGGGGGTGGTCCTCCTCCTGGAAATTTTGCCACTCTGGGGATCTTTAACGTGCACTCGCGCAATGTCACAAGCACACGGGACCGACGGCTTTACTTCCCCTCCGAAGGAAGGCGCACTCTCACTTTTCTACCACTCGGAGAAAAGTCACCGACCTTGGCCGGGTTCGAACCCACAACCTTGGGACCAGAGGCGAGCGCGCTAACCACTAGTCCACCAAGGCCGGCTTCCCGTATGGGACAATGCGATCTTCAAACGTCAAACCATCATAGCTTGATATCAGTCAAATGTGATTCTTAGCGTTCTGCATTTCAGATTTTCAGATGATGATTGGCCGCAACATTCGAAACAAGATGCAATGAAGGTGCTATAGATGTGGAGAATTCTGGCTAAACCAGTATTATTGCGATCAACTCAAAGTTCAGAAGACAAGGCCACACCTGTCACCGGAAGAAATTTACAGGAGCTGCCATAATAATTATTTTCTGCGGGTAAGAGATATCATTCGAAAGATTGTTCCACTGGTGATGGACTCGGACGCAACTCCGCCCCTATACTCCTGCAATATGCGTCAGATCAAGGACAGTCTTCTGCGGAGGACGTGTGAACGAAGAAAAGCGCAAGAAGATGAGGGCAAGACCAAGCGGGGCAAGATGGTGCGGAAATCTACACCTTCCAACTTATCATACTTACGTGTGAGACTTTGCAATCCACGGGAAAGTCAAAAGGTGCTGGAAGTCCAAGGGAAAGCTGGTAGTCACTGTCAAGGAGGCCCTCGATGACTGGGAAAATAGAGATGACCTTCACTTGTCACCGAAGCATCACACAGGTGAATCTATAGGCTACTCTGTAAATCGCAAAGCGCCACATAGCATTAAAATAGCATCATGCTCTTGTAATGTTAGTTGTTGCTTTTCGCAACAAAAAGCATTACAAGAGCATTAAACAACATTAACATATTAATGCTACATGAGAGACTCAGTAGTGATGCTCTTTTAATGGTCTGAGGTTTACAGTGTAGTCACACACAACACACAGAGTGTTCTGGTTGACCACGTAATAGAGAGCATTCAGGGTAAACTGGTCAAGAAGCCTCCGGAAGTTGTTAGCTGCACGGAGAGTGGGCCTAGGATATGAGGAGAGATGCCGAGGGAGCCTTCAACAAGGATTGGAGCTGCTCATGGAGTCGTCAGCAAACGGGAAGTTTTCCAAAGAGATTCAGGAAAACCCTCTCAAGAAAACGTCCTTCCCATGACATGCTTTTCAAAAGGAGCGACGGGTTTTTCGCCTTTGCTGTTATCCTGCGCCTGCTAGCTGCGGTTCTTCCATAAGATGCCTCATTGGTTTCCATGGTTACTAGTTGAGGTATTGAGGTTACCACCTTACCCACCTTACGGGGTATTCGGGGGGCGGGGGGGGGGGGGGGCTAATCTGCACCCTACGATACCGTTACTGGAACCTTTAGCGTAGCGCCCGGACCCACGGGCAGGATGACAGGAGGGGATGTGCAAAGTGCAATGCAATGTCTCGAGTGTGGTCATTTTGTGAACTACCCCGGGTGGTTTAGTCTATCGGAAATACCACCCGAGACGAAGCCAGAGATAGCCTTAAACTCTGCACGAGATGAAGGGGCGAACCCCGGGCTGGGATCGAACCCGGTACCTTAACATCCGTGGGCGCATACGTTACCGCAGAACCACTTCGCCTCCCTTCCATGGTGACTAGTTTTTGAGGGAACTTTATTTTTTGTGGCGAAATGCGACGTTAATCTGGAAAAACACGAACTAGGCGCTCTGCGCAAAGGTTTGGCATTTACAATAATACCATACTCGATATAATTATGATTGCATTAAAATTGTGGACATACGGCCACAGAAATGTATCCGATTTTCACGCGATTTCTGTCGCCATGTCATTCAAATGGTGTTTTCGAAAGCCTCGTTTTCCACTCACTTCAACTCACTTCAACTCGTCCTAAATGTCACTTTTAGGCCGAAAATGGGAAGGAGACGAAGTAGGGGCACTGCGCCAGATCATATACTATTTTTTTGATGCAATTACTGTGCCGATTGAACTATTTTTGCGGACGTACGGCCACATGTAGTCATGTCGAATCCCCTATGCTGCCCATGCATAAGCGAGTTTGTTGGGGTCGTCGCCAAGGGCTCCGGATTGTTACCGTATTTTTACTACTGCGCCGCCATAACTATAAGTAGAACGAAAAACCGGCCACAGCTCTTTGTCAACAGTGGAGAAAAGTATGTGTTGTCTTGGTGATAGTTTCCATGGGTACATCCCAAAGTTTTTAGAATGAGATAATCATCGATATTTCATCACTACTGGATGGTGTGTAGGGGGAAACATATCCAATTGAGTAAATACGAGTATATCTTCTCTTTAAAATAATCTCTATAAATAATCTTCTCTATAAAGAAACTGTCATTATCGTGGATTTCCTCACTCAAGTACAAGAATAGACTGATGAAGAGAAATTAGTTATTAGGAGAAACGCATAATAGTTGGACATGTCGGATTGGAGGCCGCTCACGGGAGGAGTCTACCTGGTCAAGGCCAATCACGGGGCAAGAAAGCGATGACGCCAATTTGGAATATCGATCAAATTTGGTTGATAGGAGCCAATCACATAACGCTGAAGGGGATATCACTACCCCTGAGAATCAGGGATGTGTAACCTATGAACCAACGGCGGCGGAAGGTATTTCTATTTGGGGGGGGGGGGGGGGGCNCCCCCCCCCCCGCTCGTTTTCAAAGCGTACATAGCGTTTTTGACTTAGCAAAAATGCCGAAATGCGAATGGTTCAGAAAATGCCCATAAGACATTGTGGCCGCTTCTGGTTTTCTACTCCGCGACGTGGGCTAGTAATAACCTTATTGTGGTGTGGCAAATTGGTGAAAGGAAAGGCAGAAATGATTTTTTGAGCTCCTGAACGGCCCCTGGGCAGAAAGATGTGATGGTTAGGCGTTATAGAGGGTGAGAGATGGAGACCTTTGAGTTGGTTCCCCCTCTCGATGAGCGTTTCCGATCAGTATAGCGTCTGGGACAGTTCCAAAGACTATGCGTGTTACATGATGGTGTGAGTTTTGTATGAAACAAGGCCGCGCGACAGCGCGGCCGTTAGAAAAAATCACGGTTAGAATGAAATCGGAAGTGATTACTGAGGTGATCTGAGGTGATACACTTGGTGCTCCCACCTGCCTGCCCCCCTCTGCCCCCCCCCCCGGCCCACTCCCGAGGGGGGGGGGCATTGCCCCCCTGCCCCCCCCCCCCCGTTCCGCCGGAGTAAGAATTGGGCAGTTCAGGCCTGAACTGCCCAATTCTTACTCACAGCCCAGTACTCAGTCTACTGGTACCTGGGGAAGCATGCTCTTTAGTGGAGCAAGATGGACTTATCTGTCTTGCCCTGGTTGGTCTCTGGGAAATTGAGGGACAGGGTTGTATGGAGTTAAGAACATTACGAGGAAACAAGGAATTCCCGCGACGTGGTGGTCATCTAACCACAGGCAATGGTTTTCTGATTGAAAATCTGCCCTGTCAAGCAAAGTCTCAGTGACTGCCATGTTGGCCCCACTCTCAACATTAGACCTGTTGAGAGAAGTTCAGTTTGTATCTTACAGCCTCCATATGCCCGAGTAAAAGCTTTCATCACAAAACGCCTATACGAGCGTAAAGTAATAACCAGATTCTCAGAAACATCATGTAAATTGCTGAATCGAATATATTCTGAATACGCTGAATGTAAGGTTGTGCTTGTTATCAAATAAGCTTACTCCGAGCAATATAATGAAAGTGAGCAGGCATATTCCACTAGGGGCTTGGTGGCGTGGGAGCCATATAATAACAGTTTGGAACCAAACAATAATTGGGCTGCTGCATGGCAAAGTACGCGTCCCGCTGTGCCCTCTTGACAGAAATAGAAAGGCCCATCGGGGACATGACATTGGGAGCTAATCATTGCCATTGGCGGCGATTTTCCCCAATCTCCCTCATCGCAAAGGGAAGTCATCTGACACAGGGACCGCTGGGAAAGAGGAACATATACGCAGGGCGTTCATAAAGTGCGTACCTTCGTATTGAAGGAAAAGAGAGAAACCACACAATCATGTTGCCATACCCACAACAATGGGTAAGACCCAACTAGCTCAGATGGGACGCAGGTTCCGTGAGGAAGGACGCCAGAATGAGAGTTCAAACCAGATATATATTATTTCCTTCAGAGAGTACAGAACAAGTGCCAAAGAGCGAGAGGGGCCGCCGAGCAGCACCCCTGCTTATACAGTATAAGGTCCCATCCCTCCATAATGACGTCAGGACTTGAAGGGGGGAGGAGAGTGGGAGCATGGGATGAGGGCATTGGGCAAGTGCCCCACAAGGCGGGAAAGGGGTTGGAAATACCACATATCAGGAACAAGGTTCCTGACAGTGTATTAGTCCTTCTCTACACTCTACCTATGAACCCTGCAGAGTCACACATTTTCCCCAGCGATGCACGACCTGTTGGACACCGTCATTGTAGAAGGCGACAATTGAAAAAAAAGTTTCAATATCTGTACGGTTAGGGGCGGCATGGTGGTCTAGTGGTTACGCCACTGGCCAGCCAAGCGGGAGGTCGGGGTTCAAATCCCGTCCCCGTCACCTCTGCTTGGCCGTGTCTTTTTCCGCTTTTCACCCGACATACCGGGGCAGAATTCTCTGCTCCGGGGCAGGAGAAAAGGCCTGGTGTTAAAGAATGTCAGAAATTTATGGCTATCGCACGGTGCCCTCCATTGGGAACTTCCCCTTCCCCCCTCCCCAATCCAAAAAATCCAAAAAACTTTAAATCAAAGATGACGGCCAATTTTTGATTTTGATATTGATCAATAATCGACCCCTACGATTTGTTTTGAATGGCACTTAAAATGATCAGAGTAATGTTTACTTGAGATTTCCGCAAAATCTGGAGAACCGGTTTTTGATAATTGCCTAATATAAAAACATTTTAGTTGCGAGACGCGTACCGTAAATGTAGTCACCTCAATTATCAATAAAATGACTCCAAATTTGCTGAGTTAAATATTCATGTTGCACATAATGATAATGCCTGATTCTATCACTCTACATAAATGTAATAAATATCTATTTCGTCTCAGTTAACTTTATGAGACTTCTTTTTAGTATGTAACTAAAATCGGTATTTCTTAATTATTATTACCAAAGTAGAGTGCTAGAATCAGGCATTATCATTATGCGCAACATGAATATTTAACTCGACAAATTTGGAGTAATTTTATTCATAATTGAGGTGACTACAAATACGGTACGCGTCTGGCAACTAAAATTGGAGTGATCCGATCCCACTTGAAAAAAATTCCAAAGTTCGGTCTGCAATCCACTGGTCGGCGGCCATTTTCAATTAATTATCAGCGCCAAAATGATGTCCCCGAAGTTCTTTTTTAGGTGACGAAGTCACTCTGGGCCAGGTCCGGACTGTAGGGTGGATAATTCATCACCTGGAAGCCCCAGTCTCTGATGGCATCTTGAACAACGCGGACTGGGGAATTGTCGTGGATCAGACACACACTTCTGGTGATCTTCCCGCGTCATTTTGAAGCAATGGCTTCTCCCAGTCGCTTTAGTAGGTCAGTGTAGATCAATAATTCCCTACTGCCGCATTACGGATCACCTTTAAAACAACTCTAAAGGGGATATTAAAGGTGACCGGACTAAGAGTGTACTGTAACATGTTTCCGCTTGGCGCAGCTGGAAATATGAAGGGACCGACTTTTCTCCTTGCTTGTATCCGATATGCTTACAGTGTAGGAAGATTCCACTGTACTTTGTCAGCTACATTCACCTCAACTTTGTGACCTTGAACCCAAAAAACATTTCGCCTGCGGCGGGCTTGTTGGCCCTTCTGTTGTTGCCCCCTTTTCAACAGGTTTTCATTCCTCAGTTATAAAATTTTCTTTCAAAAAACTCTTGCTGAAATTTATTGGGGGGGGGGGGNGGGGGGCGTGAGTGTTTGGTGAAAACGAAGAGGGGGACGAAAAGGTTGGGAATCACTGGTGTAGATACTGCCGGTGATTGCGGTCTTATGGGGCATGTTGTCTACCAGTAAAACACCTTCAGAATCCCAAAATCTGTGGCCATAATCTTGCCCCACGAAGGTTGCGTATGGCACTTCTTGGGTGATAAGGAATTCGCATGCTTCCGTTGCATGGACTCCATATGTGTTTCAGGATCCCAGGTTTTGTCTCCGGTCACTATCAGGGGCAAAAATATGTCAACATCTCCTTCATACAGCATGTCCAAGTTCTCTTGAGAGCATGCGACGCGAACAGACCTCTGGAGTGGCGAAAGCAACCTGGGTACCCATCGAGTATAAACTTTCCACATCCCCAAATAATCGTGTCGGATGGTTATAACACTCATTTGGAGATGCCCACCTCCATGGCTATCTGTGAAGCCTTTAATCGCCTGTTTTCCATCACGAGATCACTACATTTTGTCACATGTCCCATGATGTTGCCTAGCTACAGACCTTCTGGAGTGGGGGTCATCTTCAAATGACTCCCTGCCCCACTTAAATTACTTGCACCAGTACTCTGTTGGGTCAATGGAAGGAGAACTGCCCCCATACACTGCCTTTAACTTGTGGTCAACATCTACAGGTCGTAGCCACTCCAATGTGAGAAAATTCATGACAGCACAGTGCTTGAATTACTTGAAATCCATCCTTGCACACATCTGTATAGCTTCGCAACACCCCCTGCTCATTCATTTCTGAGCGGATCGAGTTCAAACTTGCACACTTGTACAAGACGGGTTGAAAATACCTGTAATTAAAAAATTATGCGCTAAGCCATGTCCTTCATACCTAGGTAGATAACTTTTTGACCCTCTCTCGCACACCAGTATGATAATAATAACACATTTATTTCCACTTTATCCTAGTTTGATACAGGTTTTAGCAAATATGCCAAAAGAAAAAGAACATAAGAATGTTCGTACGTATCAGAAAAATAACAAAATACAGGGTGTCCCACTACCTCCCGAACCCAGAAAATAGCGCATAACTGGTAAACCACTTGATGTAGGGCGATGAAATTTTACGGGTACATACCTTGGTCTGTGAAAGTAACATATTGTCATAGAAGATGCTGAAAGTGGCCCCCGTTTGCGTCTAAGCAGGTCTGAACACGACGCTCCATGTTCGCGAACGTGCAGGCCAGCATCTCGGGAGTTATCCCCTCAATTGCGGAACGGATATTTTCCTGCAGTGCTGGGATTGTTCTTGGTTTGTTTTTGTAGACCTGTCCTTTTAGGTAACCCCACAGGAAATAATCTGGTGGAGTTAAATCGGGTGATCGTGGTGGCCAAATCCCCTTGGAAATGACTCGAGCTGGGAAGAAGGAATTGATGACGGCCATGCTGACCCTGGATGTGTGGCATGTTGCTCCGTCCTGCTGAAAGTAGCCCAATGTGAGTTCTTCATCGTCCAACTGCTGCACGAAAGTGTCGAAAATCTGGAGGTACACGTCGGATGTCACTGTTGAATTGAAGAATACGGGTCCAACAATGCGACGTCGTGAAATCCCACACCACACGCCTACTTTCTCGGAATGGAGCGGTTCCTCGTGTATCGCGTGGGGATTTTCGCCGCAGCCGGTTTTCTCATGGATCAAGCTATGTCCCCGTAAAATTTCATCGCCCTACATCAAGTGGTTTACCAGTTATGCGCCATTTTCTGGGTTCGGGAGGTAGTGGGACACCCTGTAGTAAACTTACCAAGGATGTGTAGTCGTCACGACATGGTCCAGGGGAGAGAGTGAGAGATGACACTCCGAGTCTTATACGTATAGTGGCAAAATTGCCCTTAGACGCGTAGAAACAAGCGCTGACATTGCGACACATGGGGCAATAAGTGCAGGTGTGAACGATGGCGCAATGCATCTTTTGCAACTGCACAGCTGCACCAGTAGGAAAAATTTCCTAGTCATCAGTTTGTCTTTTAAAGCAGAATAAACATAATAGGCATAATTGAGTCGCTTCAACTTGTGCAAGTGTTTCAGAATTTATATAACGTGTACGTCAATCGTATAGGCATCGCTGGGTGACACTTACAACATTTTCACGGCGTTAAAAAAACACGAATTTTCGTACATTTCAATCTACTAATCAAACAGTTCACCATGTGGCAACATTTTTTGAATACTGCTAAGGCCGCTAGGTAGCAACACCTACCACATCAAAGATACAGTAAGTGCCGAACCCAGCGGCCTTGAGCGTAAAACTACGTGCATAGAGTGGGGGTTTTAGTACAAGGTAAGCCTAAATTTTGTCGTTTGGGTTGCGGGGCTACGAAGGATAACCTTGAACAGGTCCTTATTTAGAGCAGGAAGGAATATTTATTTATTTATTTATATATATATATATATATATATATATATATATATATATATATATATATATATATATATATATATTTTAGTTTACCCCGTGATGACCCTTATGGGTGCTATAGGGGGGTGGCATACCACCATCAGTTTTCTGTATATATTTTTCTGCTTCATTCACCGGTGCAAGGAAACAGGGACAATGGGAAAGGGTAGGGATTTTTGGGGAGGGAACATGAGTGCAAGGTGCAATGTCGTAGCTAATGGGTCATGTGCTGTTCCCCAGGAGGTTAGGTTGCCAGACACCTCCTTGGTGCAGGTCAGAGACCCTCCTGACGCAGGTGAAAGGAAAGTTCCCCAGGCGGGGATCGAACCTGGGGCCTTTCACTCAGCAAGCCGAGACGTTACCATCACGCCCACCACACCTCCCCGCAGGAAGGAATATAAGAAGAAAAAAGCGAATAAAAGTGGCAGGAAGCCATACGACGCGTAATTTATTGTCAGAAGACATAAACTTGGCCTTTAGGTTTGACTTCTAAATGGAAAACTGAGAAGTTCATGGACTCACACTCTTCCAAAGTACTGTAGAGAGTGACTCTAAATTCTGGATATATAGGTATCGTAATTGGATTGCATTGTTGGTTGCCAGTTGTGCCAACTCAAACTTGACTGACGGTCAGCAATCTGCTAGTTGGCACAACTGGAAAGTAACAATAGTACAATGAAATTACCTGTGTATCCAGACTTTAGAGCCACCATGTATTTCGTCTTACCTCACGAAATCCTATACCTTACCTCATGCAATAGTTCACCTTAACTTCATACGATCCTTCAACTCTCTTCAACCTGCCCCCCACCAGGGTTCAATCTATCAGTATGTCACCTGTCGGGCAGGTTGGATCATGTTCATACCTAATGGAAACGTACTTGAATAAATGTGATTAATAATAGGATTTAGTTACGGGGAAATGAAAAAGGGAGTAGAGTGATTCAATGACTACGAGACGACGACGATGATCTGAATTAGAAAATGAAATATTGGAAAACAATTACGTTACAAAAACAAAATTAATTGACCTTCCCCACTCTATCCTGAGTGGTTTCTCCTCACCCAGCTCTCTCAGACTGTGAACAAGAACCAACATGACTCACTGTCAGAGCCAAGGGGTTAACCACTTGGGTACTCCGGTGGATACTCCTTGAATTTGGTAAGACTCCAGTGTACACTTTACAGTCGAGTGGTTAACCCCGTGGTTTCCAACCTTTTACCAACAGCGACCCCCTAAACATGTTTCCATAAATGTGCGACCCCCGGTCCCTTCTACAACTGTCCCCTTTCCATAAAACATACACTCTGGCAGCAAAAATGGTTCAATTGACACAGAAATTGCAAAAAAAAAAGTCGAACCAAGGCTCGCTATCCCCCGCCCGATTGGAAACCACTGGGTTAACCCCAAGGTTAACCCCTTGCTCAGAGCCCAGTGAAGTGCTGTAGTTGCCTCCAGACCCTTGTTTCACACTGTATGAGGGGGGATATGAACTCATCACATTAGGGGTCTGATAATAAACGTCATCCTGAAGACTAATGTAACATGTAGCACTGAGAAAATGACCATGTTGTGAATTGGATGAATGAGGGAAAAAGTCTGGGGCTGGAAGCTGGAACCCTGCCTCCGGCTGCCTGTGATAATATATTTTTCTCCCCATTTCCCAAGTGCTACTCCCGTCTCCGACCTCGCTTGCTTTCTTTGTGCACGGAGGTGTTACGGTGTCAATTGTTTCTTCACGGGAAAATTGGACTTTGAAAAGGCCCATGAGAAAATTAGACGGGTAGAAACTATAGGCACACGGGGAATGAGAGGGTTATACACTGAAGCTCAAGTTTGATGCCAGCGACCTCGGAGAGTAATATTGTCCTTGAAGCGGAGTTATGGGATGATGTTTGTAACTTTTCCTGGCACCACCAACTTGAGTGGCAGATCTCACTTCTCGGAGATCCTTTCGGTTAGGCTGGCCAGACTGAATTTTAACAAGAACATGCCACATTAAGTTGGGTAAACTGCATATACTAACTGCATTGTTCGGTAACACAGGTCATCCCACGTACAGTAGGTCATTCAGAAAGTCAGTCATTTTTCCAACTAAACAGTCCCTAAATCAGGGCTTTCCAAACTGAGTCGCGACCCAATTTGGGGTCGCGAACATAATATTTGGGGTCGTGAGGGAGAGTAACAAATTATTTTTACAAAATGATTCTATCTCTCTGAAAAAAAAGATGCCCATAAACGAGAAGATGTATTAATTTAACGATTATTGTCAATGACTACCACTGAGGGGGTAGGGTTGAATTGGAAGGCGGACTCGCGAATTTTACGGGACAATTTTCTGGGGTCGCCAACGAAAAAATCCCAATTATTGGGAAGCACTGATCTAAATGATTCCTGCACTACCTTAATCTATAATTCTACAGTAGCAATAGTCTCCCACTCTCCTGCTGCTGTCCCACACAAGCACAAACGTGTAGACCCTGCTCTGCAAAAAGTATTGAAAAATATGGCTCCTGCGTGAGAGCACTGTATATACAACACTACGGACAGCAGTATGCTACAGAAAGGGCAAGGCATTACAAAATAGTGTTGTCCAGAATACTTCTTTCAGATTTAGGTTCTGCCAAGTGCTGGTCAAAGTGAGTCTCGAGTCAAATTTCTCTCAATTATTTTAAGGCGAGTAATTCCTGCACCTAACTCGCATCGAACAAGTACAGTACCGTTGCACCTGACTTAACTGGCCTCCGACGCCCAGCCCAAAGAATAAAAATATTGCCACAACAAGTCACACCCGCCTCTGCTCAACAGTCTTTGGATTAAAATCTGCCTTATTGTCAGAAATAAAACATAACTTAGATATTGCATAAAAGGATATTACGTACTTACCATTCCGTAAATGTCAATGTTCCTTATTTTCTCTTATACCGGATAATGGAAAAATCCGAAATGTTTTTAAAATCATTTTTATATGCCTACATTCTGCCCTTCAAAATGTTCATAATGTCCGTTATCCTCGACTAGTGTACCTCCAAGAATATACGGTACACACTGAGTGATTCTTGTTAGAGCTGCATTGCTTCACAATATTTTTCTGTGAATTGGTGTATTCACCTTCTTATTAAAAATACCGCTAAAGCATTTACTAGTAGGCTGGTTGATACGATGATTTCACTTTGGCCTTGCTCCTGGGGTTTTTCCCCGACACCCCCAATTAACTTACCAGCCAAAAATAATTTTCCTGTAAAAGCGCCGTAGCGCGCTCTCTAGAGAGAAAAATGATATAAGACTATTTAGTGTACAGTAGGCTATACATGTAGAGAATTCCACGTGAACCACCTTAACATCATTAACAAATTATTATTTTCATGATATTCGGTACATGACCTAGGGATTGGGGCAATAAGGAGGTAACTGCCAAAATCTCGGTCGGTGGGGTTCGGGGAGCGGAACGTTTTTTATGGCACTGGGTCATTCGATGTCAGTTCGGCCCTGTTTGGACCCTTGATGTGGCGGATTTGAATGATATTCACAGGTTTATATGGTGACCTAGCGTTGCTAAAGCATTGTACCAAAGCGTTTTGAATTTTTTTTACCAGTTTTTTTGGGGGGTGGTAATTTTGAGGCTTTTCTTTGCGAGCCATTTTTCGTTTGGCTGTTTCTCCGCAACTAATCGTGACAGAGATGTGCTTTTGATCTCAATTTACTCACAAGGGAAGGTCACGGGGTGATAATGACGGATCTTGATGAAATTGATCATGCTAATACAGGACAATATATGATACCCAAAAATGAAATATTTCGTGCGGAACCCCATATTTGCAAAAGTTATGACGTCTTAAAGTTCCAAAAATAGTACATTTTCATACTCCATGGGATTACATTAGCGACCACATATAATGACATTGAAGTGTGTAATCAGTTTCTAGAACTTTTCTCATCGGAAAAAAGTCCTACAGAACGGCTTTGGCCGTCCGTCCGTCCGTCTGTGGACAGGTATCAAGGCAAGACCGTAAGAGATAGCGACAAACAGTTTTCATATTCGGATTGAGCGTGACCAAAATTGGTTTCATTGTCAACTTCTGGTGACCCGCCACTCCCGGTCTTCCGGGTTCACTCTATCTGCACAAGTCTACTTTACGGGCGGGTTATCGTTGGATTTCGAAGTTAGTTCTCGTGTATTTCTGACCGTGTTTTTCGGGGATTTACTCCGGATTTTACCTATGACTCTCTGGCACAGGGGCTGTGGAATTTATTCCTGACGTTGGACATGTTTGCAATGAGCGTCATCGGCCGCCATGATGTTATCGCCCAAGCCGATACTGGAATCGATATGTTGCCTATGTTACGATATATCGATTCACATGCTCCCTGAAAGAATGAGAAAAAGTCTCATCGAATCACGCTCACGTGAGGTAAAAGTAAAACCCGGAGTAAATACCCTGAAAAACACGGTCAGGAATGCACGAAAACTAACTTCGAAATCCAACGATAACCCGCCCGTAAAGTAGACTTGTGCGGATAGAGTGAACCCGGAAGACCGGAAGTGGCGGGTGACCAGAAGTTGATCCGAATATGAAAACCGTTTGTCGCTATCTCTTACGGTTTAGGTCTTGATACCTGTACACAGACCTGCCCATTCTTTCATGATTTTACCAGTTTACAACTGACTGACCCCATCAAGGAAGCTGTTACAACTGTCCCCATTGTGTGTTTTCTTGTAGATATGCTTAAGGTTAATACCAGGGATGGAAAAAGAAGCGCTTCTTGGAAGGAAGCGCTTCTTTTTCCATCCCTGGTTAATACATACCCATTTTCTAGTCCAATTTATGACCGCCCGTGGAAGAAACTAAATAACAACAGTTCAGAACATGTAGCATAGCAAGTAACTAACTTGGCAGCACCTCCTACACTTATTTGACTATGTCACCGGTTGGGTGAACATAAAAGCCAGTGGGTAGACAATCAAGTACAGTTTATTCTTCGTCAAGGTGAGTGTGTGAGGGGAAAAGGAAAAAGGTCAGGGATGGGAGATGTCGACCAAACAAGTGGCCTGACCAGTCCCCAGGATATTCTCCCGGGCAAAGGCCTCGAGTGAAACAGCTCACTCCTTCTTATAGTCAAGCACAATGCATGATGGGAGGGAGCGAATGAAAAGTCACATGACATGAGTAGGCAGATAGTATGGAATGACTCTAATGGGGTAATAAAATACATACAGTGACGTAAGTGATGCAAGGCAGTTTCGGGATGCAGTGAAACTATAGAACGTTTGACCTAGCAAAAACTGGTACGGTCACACACCTCCCCGATAAAGAACGACATATAATATGAGAGAAAAAAGGAAGATTAAAACGGATCACGTAGTGAAACAGAACCCCTCTAGTCCATGTCAAGCCAATGTTCAGTTCAAGGTCCAACTGCGACACGTCACGTAACTGCAAACCACTAGTAGGCTGCTTCCGAGATCCAAAATGCACAGGGTCCAATAAGTACAGCAGTGTAAGGCAGGTTGGCAGGTTGGCAGGAAGGCGCTGGTCATCAGGTACTGGTACTGCATACAGTTCTCCACTGTTGATTGCAGAGGAGGAAATCCCATAGTTTAACAGGGCTGTCCCGTTGATGGTCGAGTCAGGTTGCCAGCGTTGTAGTAGTAGGGGTGACGTCAAGGCCTCCACTTCCCCTGGCTCTGTCCGGCATCCGTCTCTCAGCACGAAAAAACAGCTAACAGGATGGTGTGCTGCAGAGAAAACAGTCCAAAGAAATGGGCAGGACGAAAGGCGAACCGGAATTTAGATGAGGAAGGGATTTCTGTACAGGTGGGATAATCTCGGTACTTCGTAGGAAGGGGAAAGTGAAAAATCAAAATGGATCGTATGAGTATATCACACAAAGGAAAAGGTGAACGGAAAGAATAAGGACAAACACATTCCACGAACTATGAGTCCATATAGTACGCATGGGTGGTTTAAACCCAGCAGGATGGGTCAGTTGACGAGTACGTATGGCACAACACAAGCACTTCTGTTCATACTTAGGCTGTTCGGAACCATCGGTCTTCTGCTCGTAGCCGTAGTTGGGCTGCTCGTACTGATGCTCGTACTGATGCTCGTAGCCGTAGCTGGGCTGCTCGTACTGATGCTCGTAGCCGTAGGGTTGCTTATAACCATAGTGCTTGAGCTACTCGCACTTGGACTGTTCGTACTCATAGTCTTCACAAAACGTAACACTGAACGGGCAGTCAGTGTAAACACAATCAGTTACAGGCAGGACACACTCCACTCCAACACTGAGAATGTCCTTCTTTGCTCCTCGGACTTGGAACCCAAAGTTGAGAGCGAATAAACATGCAACGGTAGTTAATGCGTTATGCGCCACCGTGCAACCAAAATCGTCTCAGATGCAGTGGGGGGGGGTTTACAATTTCCCAACCCACAATCCTCCAAAACGTATCCTCCCCGGCCTTGGGAGATACGTAAACAAGGACGCGTCCGTCCAGGAGGAGGCCGGTGTAACAGGGCTTCCAATGGGCCAGTTTCCTCTTCTTTTCCAAACAGGCTGGATGGGAACTGGTACTGAGTCCGGAGGGGATGCCCGTACATATAACAAAAATGGCCACAGGCTCCTTAAGAGTGGTCGGATCTCCCTGGGTATGATGAAGTAGTCGTAAGTCCTCCCCAGCAATCTCGCTCTTGATTTCAGCAGAAATCCAATGCAGGCGGGATAGGAAAATGGGGGGATTGCACGACCTTCAGAGTCACAGTGTGCGCGCCCAATTTCACGGGCAAACACCAATGACATAGGACAAAGTGACGGTGTTGTACGGGATGTGTGTACAACTGTCACATGTACGACCCGCAAAGGGTGTACTCGTCCCGGAAATGCACGTAACCGTAGGACCCACAGCTGGAGGTCCGAGTGCGTGCCAGTGTGGCAGAACCACACAGTCGGGACAGTAGGGATAGGAAGGGATGTACTGTCTTGTACGGTGGTGTACAGGATTGTACGGAGATGTACAGGGATGTACGGGAAAGTACGGTTCTGTACGAAGGGAGGTAGGTACGTGTGAACGGGGATAAGTCCACACGGTGGAATACTTGCGGTGAGCAAGACTCCGTAAGGGAAATAGGTAAGTGTGAACGGGGAAAATGTCCACACGAAGGAACACTTGCGGTGTGCAAGTTTCCATAAGGGAGGAACAGGTACGTGTAAATGCACCGACAGGGAAACACACTCGACGATACTGTCTGATGTCTTAATCCCACTTCTGACACCACTTAATATGTCACCGGTTGGGTGAACATAAAAGCCAGTGGGTAGACAATCAAGTACAGTTTATTCTTCGTCAAGGTGAGTGTGTGAGGGGAAAAGGAAAAAGGTCAGGGATGGGAGATGTCGACCAAACAAGTGGCCTGACCAGTCCCCAGGATATTCTCCCGGGCAAAGGCCACGAGTGAAACAGCTCACTCCTTCTTATAGTCAAGCACAATGCATGATGGGAGGGAGCGAATGAAAAGTCACATGACATGAGTAGGCAGATAGTATGGAATGACTCTAATGGGGTAATAAAATACATACAGTGACGTAAGTGATGCAAGGCAGTTTCGGGATGCAGTGAAACTATAGAACGTTTGACCTAGCAAAAACCGGTACGGTCACAACTACCTGTAGTGAGATGAAGGTCAGTGGTGAGTTGGTTTTCAAGAAATAAATTAGAGTGCCGAGTGCTGCACAGCCGTAGTGTGATAATTATGAGGTGAAAAATTGCCAATTCCGTTAAGAGAAGAGTTTCGTTTGTCATCAATTAACCTAAATGTGATTAGCCCAGGCTTCTAGTTGACGTTCAAGTTTTCCGATAATCAGGCCCAGCGAGTAAGAAATACACCAGTATAACAATAATAACACATTTATTTAGAGTTTCCAGTTTATTCTAATTGAAGACCTGATAGCAAAAAGGGCAGATGTCAATGATGGATAGTTTCGAGAAAACAAAGAAAAACTTCCCTGCTTCCCATGCACGGCAAGCAGCCAGGTGATATAACACACTATCTTTGTCGATGTTTTTCTACCAGACTACTGCCATTTTCACGGAATGGAATTTGTGGGGACCTCCGCATTGCTACTGACTACCACTTGGCGTCGCTATCTGCAAATTGCATTTTTCATGACATCTGCCCTTTTTGCTATCAGGTCTTCAATTTGATACAGGTTTTAGCAAACATGCCAAAAGAAACAAAAAACATAGGAATGTTCGTACGTATCAAAAAAGTAACAAAATGGTAACTTACCAAGGGTGTGTAGTCGTCACGACATGGTCCAGGAGAGAGGGTGAGAGATGAAACTGCGAGTCTTATATAGTGGCAAAATTGCCCTTAGATGCGTAGAATTATAGCTAAAACTTGGGACATATGGTGCAATAAGTGCAGGTGCGGAGGATGTCCCAATGCCTCTTTCGCAACTGCACAGCTGCACCATCAGGAAAAATTGTCCTTTGTCATCGATTTAATAGTAAACAATTTCCCAATATCCGAGTGACTAAGTGTCAGGTGTTATAAAAGGATATTACATAACTGGCGAGATTGAATCGCATAAGCTTGTGCAAGTGTGATTTTATATATCTCGTATATCGTACGAGTATAGGTCTCGCTAGGTGACACGTTTAAGAATTTTGACACGTTTATTTTAAAATGGGGAAACAATTTGAAGGTTACAAATTTTAGTAATTGAAGATCCCCTTTTCCTCTTGTGAATGTTTGTTCTAATTGCACCGAAGCAATGAAGAGTTAATGTGGGTGTTCCCACCCCCTAGGTCACTACAGCATGTTTGTAAGGGTCGCGGGTAAAGCCAGGAAAGGGGAATAAAGGCAAAAAATAAGGAAAAAACGGCAAAGAAGGATGATTTTAGGGGAGAAAGTCATCTCAAATCTACGAGTCTTGTTACAGGTTGAACATTTTGGTAATAAAAACGTTACGGCGGGAGGGGGGGGGGTCATACAGGTCACCATGTCGAGGAAAGGTTGCACATAGGGTCACGACGAAAGGCTAATTGGCCACTGCTGGACAGTCAGGATGAATATTTAGTCAATAGAGTCGAACAATAATTATATTCCTTATGAGCGTACATCAGTGATAGAGTGAGCCAGACTCTGATGTAATCCAAAACCGCCATCGTACCGGAAAAACTGGGTTTCCCAATAAAAATTCGAGATTAGAAATTTAAGAGAGAAAAATGCGTATCATAAAATGGGCAAAAACAGGTGTCACCAATTGTGTTGAGGGTGTCACTAGAGGGTCGTGATGCTGCATGATAGCAAAATTCACTTTGTGCGGTATTCAGTATACCGTACATTATGGAAAGTAAATCACAGATTCAGGTAGAGCATGATATGGACTATCCAGACATGTCAGTAACATTCTTTTATTCTTTTGGGTGTAATGTGCAGAACCCAAAATCCATCTTTTTCCCCCTGAAGATGGTATATAAATAAATTGGTACCTTACTACTTTTCAACTGTGCACATGTGCACATGATTTGGTCATCCATTCCGTCAGTGTGAAACCACTAAAGAAACCTTTCTCGTGATACCAAGGGCAATTCAATAACCCTCTACCCTCTGCATAATCAATCTAATTACTGTAGTCCGTGTAGTGTATTAAAATCGCGCTTTTCGAAAGTAACAATCACGTTTGTCACTGCTATCGATAAATCGCGCTTTGGTCCGTCGCTGCTTATAAGCATTTTTCAGGCATTACTAGTGACATTTCGGCTCTTCATGCATTTTATACGGATGGACACCCACCAGAGGAAGTACGATATGCCATACAAGCATTTCAGTCAAAATTGACAGCTGGGCCCTTATTGCATTGTGGTCTTCTAATAATTATTGTGTTCAGTCCGATTCGGGGACCGAACTCGGGACCTTAAGGCCGCTTCACAAACTCGGCGTTGCGAAAGCGTGGCGTGTGGGCCTTACGCTCATCGCACGCAGAAAGTCCACCCGATTGGACGCCAGCGCAACGCCCGCGCTCGGTCATCGCACGCAGCATTTGTGAATAGCCCTTCGCAAATTTTCCGCTCTCCGTACGCCCCGCTCGCGCAAATCCGGGTTTGTAAAACGGGCATTTCGCCCCGCTTTCGCAACGCCGAGTTTGTGAAGCGGCCTTTAGAGGTGGAATGATACTGACACCGTGCCACATTCAATTTTCTCAAATGATGATACACTTACAGATAGCTTCAACACGAATCTTTCTATTGAACTCTGTTATTATCGTCGAATATCTCTTGCGGAAATCCGGATTACTTGTAGTATCATCATCATCATCATCATCATCATCATCATCATCATCATACCGGCTCCCTCCTTGCAGCACCTGTGGGTGCGTAGTCCACGGAGGGTTTGGGAGACGGTGGAAAGAGGGTTTGACGGGGAAGAAATGAAGCCATCATATTGAAACCGAGGAGACTTTCCGATTTGGTCAACACGACTATGTGAATCGTCATCTCCTCTGAGTTGGGTGGGAGAGAATTGCCAACGAATTGCGGTGCACCACCAGCAGCCCCACTCCCCCCGGCCAAAACCGACTCTCTCTCTCTCTCTCTCTCTCTCTCTCTCTCTCTCTCTCTCTCTCTCTCTCTCTCTCTCTCTCTCTCTCTCTCTCTCTCTCTCTCTCTCTCTCTCTCTCTCTCTCTCTCTCTCTCTCTCTCTCTCTCTCTCTCTCTCTCTCTCTCTCTCTCTCTCTCTCTCTCTCTCTCTCTCTCTCTCTCTCTCTCTCTCTCTCTCTCTCTCTCTCTCTCTCTCTCTCTCTCTCTCTCTCTCTCTCTCTCTCTCTCTCTCTCTCTCTCTCTCTCTCTCTCTCTCTCTCTCTCTCTCTCTCTCTCTCTCTCTCTCTCTCTCTCTCTCTCTCTCTCTCTCTCTCTCTCTCTCTCTCTCTCTCTCTCTCTCTCTCTCTCTCTCTCTCTCTCTCTCTCTCTCTCTCTCTCTCTCTCTCTCTCTCTCTCTCTCTCTCTCTCTCTCTCTCTCTCTCTCTCTCTCTCTCTCTCTCTCTCTCTCTCTCTCTCTCTCTCTCTCTCTCTCTCTCTCTCCCTCCCTCTCTCTCTCTCTCTCTTTCGACTGCACTGGATCGGAATTGATGACTGGTTTTCCTCTTTTCCAAACCAGGCTCTCCCTTTTGTCCTTTCCCCCGAATTGGTCTTGGTTCAACAGGCCCGGGCCGATTTTGTCAATGCCACTTGGTTTGGCCTTGGTGTTTCCAACCGCACATGCTTTTTCGGAGCGTAGCATTACTTGCTTCACACAACCACTTAGACCAGGGTTGGAATTGCAAGTATGGACTCTGATTGTGACATACAGATCACCGATAATGGGAACGCTATACCGTCACACTCGGAAATAATTACCAGGTTTGAATTTTACCTGCAGATTTCTACTAAGTTTGTATTAAGACATATAACCCCTCCCCCTATGCCATTTAAAAATTTGTAAGTGCCTACTTAAACTGTGTTAAAATGAATATAATTATTCATTCATTCACTCATTCATTCATTCATTCATTCATTCATTCTCTTGACAAAAAATCTTCTGGACAGTGTCGCAGCTGATATGACCATTGCAATGGATTGATTGGATGGAATGCGGCCTAATATAAGTAGATACTGTAATACTTGTTACAATATTGCTAAGAGTACCAGTACGTGTTGCAAAACAACTTAATAAGAATAAGGCGTGTACGGTAGTTCAAAAAAATTCGCGCAGCGACGGACATTTTCTTCGCAACACCGTGTATATTGCTAATCTTTTATTAATGCTTAGCCTTAAAACCACAATAACTTGCATCATATATTTGGTGTCTTACACCTCTTCTGAAATGAGTTGTTCAATGAATAATAAATTAATCTGACAACCAAAGCGACTCTTCTTACCCTCCTGAATTCTGAAAATTTGTGGATTTTTTAATTCGGCTTGGCCTCTAGTGCTGAGAAAACATCACCTCCGCTGGAGCCAAGGCTGGCGGCCATTTTGAAGCGGGGCCAACGAGGTGTAAATAGGGTACAGGCAGGCAGGTGTAAAGGTCCGCCATCTTTGATGGTTCTGGCGGCGGCCATGGCACTTCACGGCAAGAACACGTGCGAATTTGAATATTTTATGCCGTACTTACGGAATTAATACGTAGAAAAGTGCATTAAAGGAGCTCATACTGCAAAAATATTCAAATTCGCGCGTGTTCTTGCCGTGAAGTGCCATGGCCGCCGCCAGAACCGTCAAAGATGGCGGACCTTTACACCTGCCTGTCTGTACCCTATTTACACCTCGTTGGCCCCGTTTCAAAATGGCCGCCAGCCTTGGCTCCAAACAGAGAGACGCGCGAATCGAAAGTGTGCGCCTCTTATGTAATATATTCTCCCTGTCCTGGCTGTCCATTATTATAATCGCCTTCGACTTCAAAGCGTGCGAGATGACCCTTCTCCTTCGTGGCACCGGAGAGAGCTACAGACGCGGTGAAAGACGACCGCGACTTGACGCAGTTGTTGTGGCTTCGGAACATCGCCTTTTGGCTGTATTTTCACCCTGCTAACGGGGAAATTAGCAGCTGAGGTGATGTTTTCTGAGCACTACAGGCCAAGCAGAATTTAAAAATCCAACAATTTCAAAATTCAGGAGGGTAAGAAAAGTCACTTTGGTTGTGAGTCCTAGTTATTACCGCCTATAAATTATTAAGGGTCAAATCGTACAGTGGTGGGGGAAAAACTGAATGGTACGCTGGCAAGCAGCACCAATGCGGGAGCAGGTGGAAGCGTGAAATGAATCAACTCTCTCCCTCTCTCCCTCCCTCCCTCCCCCTTTTTCTCCCTCCCTCCCCCTCTCTCTCCCTTTCTTTCTGGCTTCCACTACCACTTCTACCCAATAGGCCGAGTTGGCACGTGCCTACGGCGGCAAATTTTAGGGGGCGGCAAATGTCATGGAGGCGGAAAATTTTATTTGAACTCAAGATTACCCTTCGTAATTTGGCAAGAATATGCACAGGCTGAAAAAGACTATATTTTGTAATTGAGAATTTCTTGAATATATTCCCCTGGAAAGAGTGTCCGACGTAATTTTTTTCCTTAACGTGTGACTACTACTGGGATCTAACTTACCTTAACTGCGATATTCAAAATTCCACGTGCCGTCATCACCCAGGTTCCCCTACTCACACACCAAAGTGTGTTTTCATGGTAATAGGTTTGGGCATCGGCCGATTCACCTTCATGGAGGTTGGAGCGGCGTAAAAGATGAAATTCCCTGTATTTGGCTGAGTACTAGTAGGAGTATCCATGACCAAAAGTGCAAATTATTTGAAATAACAAATTCGAGATAGTTGGCCTTGAAATTCGCAAATTTCGGAATTTCCCCAATCTCGGACCTAAACATCAGCCAGGAGTGTGTGTGTGTGGGGGGGGGGGGGCAGATAAGGCTATGCCTAGGGGCGTCAAACACCTAAATACGTCACTGCTGCCTGTATTGTTACATCAAAATTGAATGAAATGACGCTTCCCGTGTACCCGCCACCACATCATTCCCTTTCTGCCTGCGCAACTGTAGTCCAGGTAACAATGAATTACATCATTTGTACCTTATAAAAATGAAATTACAGCTGTTTCCTGGCAGCGTAGGCTATACTAACCCTCAGTAAACAAGAGTGGATACCCTGGAGGCATTCATGAATTATTTCCAATCAGAGCACTCAGCAGGTACCAAGGATGGACGACAATTTGAGCTGCTGCCTTTGCATTTGAGGAAATTCACTAAGGGCCGATTTCTCGAACAGTGGTTCAAGTCAGTTTGAACTGAGTTTGCGCTACACGCTGGATGCAGTTTAAACTCCCCTTCCGAGTGTGAGCATTTCTCGAGCTTAAACAAACCCTCGGTTACTATGTGAACGACAAGCCTGGGTTAGAATTGCGCCGTTGCCACATGTCGCGTCGTCCCCATTTCCCCGACCCGGTCTGAGCTTCAGCGCGAGTCTTTACCGGCTTGTAAACAAACTCTAGTCAGCAAGTCTAGAAGGCGGAGTGAGGGACATCGCATTTGAAAGTGACATTTTTTGACTAGTTGCCGACGTTACGCCGTAAAATGATTTTTTATGACACTTCTCGGAGACCAAAAAATTCACGCTGTGGACCCTGGATAGTGCAAATCTTTGTCTTTCTAGTGATATATTTGAAACTCGGAAATCGCCATTTGTGTAATCATAATTAAGTTAATTGCACACACCTGTTATCTCGGCCGTTTATAATCCGAATTACTTCGCGAATGTACCGACGGAAAACCAGAAATGTGCGTGATAAAATTACATAGTGCGACACTAAAAATTTTAAACGTATTTAAAAGTATCGCCGTCTATTCCCGCCAGAAATCGGGCTGAGTACTTGTCTATTAAACTTACTAAAACAATACTTTTGAAAATTTTAGTGTAATAGAGCACAATGTAATTTTATCACGCACATTTCTGGCTTGCCGTCGATACATTCGCGAAGTAAGAGAAACGGCCGAGATAACTGAGGTGTGCAATTAACTTAATTATGATTACACATAGTTGCGATTTCTAAGTTTCATGCATATCATTAGAAAGACAAAGATTTGCACTATCTATGGTTCACAGGGGGAATTTTTTGACCTCCGAAAAGTGCCATAAAAACTCATTTTGCGGTGCAACGTCGGCCACTAGTCAAAAAATGACACCTTTCATTGTTGTTCCCGGCATTCCAAACCCGGTTTATTTCAGATAACGGCCGGCAATCGGGCCGTCAGATGTGAACCGAGTTTAAACCATATCCATGGTTTGTTTTTGCCTCGAGAAATGGAAATTTCTCTGAACTGGGTTCAAACCGGACTTGAACCTTGTTTACATTTGAACCACTGTTCGAGAAATCGGCCCTAAGAAGCTCAACGGGATGAACTCATCCAATAATAATTGTGCATTCAGAAACCAAAAATTGTTCACATCCTACGTGCATGTATATAGGGTGTATCTGAACTAAGTGCCCCGACGTATATGACTGCCTTCCTAGCCACCAGAGGATCGATTTAAGTATAGGAGTCATATGTCTGGGCAGCCTCATTACTGAGATACACTCTTTAGCGATTTTTGCCTAATCGCTCCTTCTGACTTTTAAATAGAATTTTCTGGTGTAACTAGCCAAAGAGGCCTTACCACCTGTGGGCAACAAACCAACAAAGTCCCGCCCCCAGACCTTCCAGAGCCTTCTGACTGGGGGAGGGTTCGATGGGTGGCCTAACCGACAGGATATTTTGTACTACATGTTTGCGGCCAATTATCTCCGTAATGCGGCGGCCAAACATAATGATTCCTATACTTAAATCGATCCTCTGGTGGCTAGGAAGGCAGTCATATACGTCGGGGCACTGAGTTCAGATACACCCTGTATATGCTGAGTTTTCTGGATACAGTTGTGCCAAACTCAATCCCTGATGGAGATATTGTTGTTACCAAGGTTGTTACAGTGCCTTATTTCCTTCGCCACCGTGACTTTCAAGAATGGGAACAACTTACTTATGCTTCCCTGAGTATGGAAAAAAAAGCATCATACAGCGCCATATACTTTTGGCACTTGATTCCTAAAGGCTAATCTACTCCAGGTTCTTTACGCCCATAGCACTTCAGAGCGAATAGCTTCCATAACTTAAGCAGTCAACAATTTATCTTTGGTTCTCATTAGTGGGTGAGAAGAAGTTATTTGGTCAACGGATAGTTGCACAATTCATTGAGGAACCGGTACTCACTTCTAGAAGTTGAGAAAGCTATATAGGAATCACCTGAAAGAGAATAGAGACGATGGTGGAGGAGGTCGACGGTAGATGATGAAAGAAATACACCTATTTTCTGAAAAAATAGGCAGTAAAACTGCAGAAAACTATTCTTCCTCTGGGTGAAATTAAAAGTAAGAAACAAGTCCATAGGTGGGGGTTGGTTCGTGTCATAGGGATGTGTGATAATCAAATTTAATTCAAAACATTCGTGCTTTGGGGCTGGGAAGAATTAGGCAGAGTAGGAGAGTCGGAGGAGTACATAAAAGCGATATCTGCCTAATTCTTCCCAGCCCCAAAGCACGAATGTTTTGAATTCAATTTGATTATCACACATCCCTATGACACGAACCAACCCC
>KZ539314.1:7983-26122 GCA_000934665.2 Catajapyx aquilonaris
ACATCGGATAAAAGCAAGTAAAATTCAATTATTTTCTGTTTCTTGCTTCAGCTGGGGGGGGGGGTGATCACCCAAACGCAAATGTTTGTCCAAAGCTCATATTTTTTTCGCATGCTCGACACTTTATTATACATGTGATTTTTTTGGCAGTTTCGTGTCCGCAGGCCAAAATAGGCCCACGTGCTTAAATTGAAGGCAATGGGATCATTATAATAACAATGTATAAAGCATCATCTTGCGACAAACTGGAGCATTAAATTTACGACATTCGAGAGCATTATATAGTGCAGATGTAGAGCATTACATAAGTGAAAAAGTGGAGCATTATATGAGTGGGATAGTAGAACACCCTTAATTGGTATCGTGGGGTCCTTTTTGGACCCCAGGGTATAAGTTACTTATGTCACCACCTTGAAGCAGGTTTTTGTCAAAATGAAAATTCCCACACCTATATTCCTGAAAAATACTCTTTCGCACCTGAAAAAAATTATGAGCGACGAAAAAAATTTTGAATGGGAGTTAACGTCATTTAAACGCTCACTAGTCGTCTTGGGGTCCAAAAAGGACCCCACGTTACCAGTTAGCGACCAGTTTTTTCCGACCCTAAAAAATAGACACGGCAAATTCATGATGTATCAAGCATAAAAAATCGCAGAGGTGTAAAAAAAATTATCTATGTATAGTATTGTAAGGAGACTACCATTGCAGCTGCTGGGTCACTTATGTGAGATACGGGTAAACAGTAAACACCGCCTCATCAGTCAACCAAGGGTCAGAGGAGGTCATTTTTTTCTATCTGCCACTTATAGTCCCGGCCGAATTTAGGAAACATTTATATTTTGATTTTTTTTGTTAATGTAAGTTTGTAATCGAAAAAACGACGTGGGGTCCAAAAAGGACCCCACGATACCAGTTAAGCATGGCTAAATGATGCCAGTTAAGGGTTAACAAGAGGCATGAGATCATTATAATAGGAACGCATAAGGCATCATAAAGCAACAAAACGGATCATTAAATTTAAGACATTCGAGAGCATGATATCGTGAACATGTAGAGCATTACATAAGTGAAAAAGTAGAGCATTATGTGAGTGGGGTAGTAGAACATTAACAATATAAATAATAAAGCATGATATCACATCACTCAGAACATCATCGCCGAGAGAAGCAAAGCAATATTGGGGTGACCATGTGGAACATTAAAAACTCTAAACCGCACAGCATTAAAAATATACCTCGAGACTCACCTGTCATGTTCTATTAATGTTTTTTAATGCCTTGCGGTTTACAGTGTACTCTTTGCTTGATTGATAAAGTATATGCGACTTACTCCGATCACGTGATACTTTCCTCTGACTTCAGGTCCTCGAAACACCTTGCACAAATTGACTGACTCAGTGTCCGGGATAGATGCATTGTAGCGCATGTCCCAGTGTTTTGCCTCGTCCAGTGATTGGGGCTTCGTGTCCATTGCAGTCAAGTGCATGTTGTTTCCTCCTCTGTTCTCTGCCCCGTGGTACTGAGGCACCCCGTCTTCTGGGTCATCTTCTGACCAGGCGTATATCACCCTCACTGTCCCTTGAAGCTACATGTAAGAGATGGTTAGAGTGCAATGTCACGCCACGTATGTGTTTCATGCTGTTTAATTGAGACTTCTTTTACCGTCATGTCAATGTCTTCTGGATCGCATGTCTTCATCTTCCTCCAGAAGCCGAGGGTGGTGTGTGTCTCGTTTTCTGAGGCATATTCCAGCCACCAGTCCTGATGATCGTCTTCTGGAGGGTATCCGTTCGAAGAGTCGGGACCGTGACGATCCTGTACATGATGGGCATGGATATATAGGCAAAATATTGTTATTGTTGTCGTATAATAATAATAATAATAATAATAATAATAATAATAATAATAATAATAATAATAATAATAATAATAATAATAATAATAATTCATACCCAGTTATCAGCCATCAGCTCTTTAGGGGGGAAGTTTGTTTCGCCTGGAACTCTTTACTTTCATTTTACTGTGCTCTTTGGAATAGGATAGGGACGGACGGAAGCGGCTGTGGCCTATTAATTACGAAAGCAACTCCGGAATTTTCCTGGAAGGACCGTGGGAGACCACAGAAAACCACGGTCAGAGTTGCCGGCCCTGGAATTTGATCCCAGGACCTCCCGATTAGCAGTCAGACACCATATCCACTCCTCCAAACTGCTTCGGTGTTGTCGTATAATACACAGGATGCACACAACATATTTATTTGACCTAGCCTCACTTAAGACTGCCTTACGACTGATTACAAACCTGCACTCCTCTCTCTGCTAAATTGCGGGACTCACCGAGAAGTAAGTGGATCCGTCCGGATAGACCCCTCCGATGACGATGTCCGCCTGGGACATGCTTCCGTGGTGGGACAGTCCGAACCCGACGTAGCCCCGGGTGGACACTTCCACTCGAAAGTAGACCTCTTGGTCATCGGGTGAGACTGACCACCGGAGGAGGTAAGACTCTTTCAGGGTGTCCAGCCATTTCGACCTCTCGAAAGAATCGGGGAATGTCTGGCCTTGTCCAAACACAATGGAAAGGAGGAGGAGAGACACGATGGCTGCAGGTGGATCCATGGTTGGATAACAAGTGTTGCTGCCTGAACAGGGTGTTGGTTACATTTCTATACCTTTCGTGAGTACACCAGAGTCGAGCTCTCTTATAGCTATTGTTTAGTGACTCTTTTATACTCGATGGTTTACCATATGCTTCATGTCTGGCGTCATCGTCATAGCAGTAAGCTATACATGTGTATGCCTGCATGATCAGGTCTTACCAACGTAGTACATTAAGGTCAAGCCAAAAAATACAAAGGTGAAAACAAAATGATCATGTGATTCTATTTACTGCCAACTGCCATCCTAGAAAAGGAATGAATCATTCTGTACGCTGTGATCGCAATTTTAACAGGATCTCTTTATACCTTGCAATATAACACACATGAACTGTAATTGACACGTGAATAATTTATTATCCTATTACAATTCATTATGTCTGTGTCTCTGATATAATACTGTATCGGCCTACTCCAAATAAACAGGAACATTACCATTAACAATTAGAGTGATTATAATATGAGTGTTACTATCAAAAATATGATTACTGATATTAAGAAGATATTAATGAGTATGAAAATAGTCTTTATTGAAAGGCCTAACATTTAAACATGTGCAATTTTATGTAATGATGCAGTATTATCAACGCTCGGTCACTGTCCCGTATAGTATAATTATCTCAGCCGGGAAGGGGAGGCGGAGTGGCGCAACGGTAACGTTCGCGCCCACGGATGTTAAGGTCCCGGGTTCGATCCCAACCCGGGGACACCCCCTTCATCTCGTGCAGAGTTCAGGGTCACCTCTGGCTTCGTCTCGGGTGGTATTTCCACAGACTAAACCACCCGGGGGAGTTCACTAAAAATGGCCACCACGTCAGATGCACTGCACTTGCACATCCCCTCCTGTCATCCTGCCCGTGGGCCCGGGCCCTTCTCAATGGCTCCAACTTGTATACTGTGTACGATCAAATAATAAAGGTCCGTGCCGAACGCCTAAAGGTGAAGCACTACCCCCACAATTATTATTATTAAGCCGGGGACCTCATATGCGGAAAAAACCGACTCGTTTTCCTGTGTCCAAATTTAGATCATAAATTTCAACTTATTTTTTTAAAAGAAATACTGTAAGTAGGTCCATGTAGACTTTGTGGTAGACAACTCGTTGGGAGGTTATTTTGCATATTTTTGTGGGCCTATCTGGTCTATCTGATGGATCATTAATAATCCCAATGCTCACTCTCCAGATTTACTTTTATTGTATGCAAGCCATGGCATTGTTTCAAGCCTCGAAGCCTGTGCCAGATGGCTGCCTCCAGTATTTGCGTCATAGACACTGACACAGAGCATGACATGCAAGCTTGTGAGTTTCTGGGTCCCCCAAGTAGATAAAGTGTGCCGACACTCCTGGTAGGTACCGATATGACGTCGTAAAGTGCTCCACTGGAATCATGGGATTTATTAAAAACCGCATTTGAATAATTGCACAATCGCAAGTGAAATTATTGACTCGCAAATTTGAAATAAGGTGTTTCAGTGCTACTGAAAGTCAAAGTGCCCACATTTCAGATAACTAACTGGATCATTCCATGCCAAGACAGACAGGTTGGTGGCTCGACCATCTCAGAATTTGATGTTTCACCTTACAAGGAATTTTTACTTAAATTATGTCTTTAAAATTCGGCCAGAAAGTAAATCATCAGAGAGATTTCTTTTACAAAGTATTAGCTAATCCACATGAAGTTACATTAGGATGAAAGAAGTATTTTCTGTGCAAAAAAATGTAAAAGAGGCAATAAAATTTTCCCTGCGAAGGTCCCAGAAATGCCTGCATCTTCACCTACACAGAGAAACAAGAAGACACTCGAAGACGATGATCAGTATTTTGATGAGGATTGGCAGCACTATTCTCATCAAAGAAATACTGAACCGGGTATGAACCTGCTCAGGTTTCCTTGCTTGTGAAAATGATGCCGAATACAAGTCGAGTTATTGCATCGTTATTGTTCGTTATGGCGATTCTTATCAGTTATCACTCTAAGATATATACTTGTGCAAAATATGCGCATTTTCTCTCATAAATTTGATGCACCTACCGTTTTTAGTGTAAAATATTTGGATCAATCCGATCCCCATGTCGCTTCTGGCTCTGCCCAAAAAGTAGAATGGAAACTATACTTGTAGTAACAGAGGAATAATTGCTGCTCTAGCGAGTACAGTACTCACTTCTGGAAATCGACAGCAAGCATAAAAATTGCAACATCGCCATTTCTACAGGGTGATTCTTCCGAATGGTAACTCAAACATTCCTCAATAACCTTTTAACTATGGTATGGTTCCCGATGAAAATTGACATGTACTTACCTTGTATCATGCCAAACAAGATCTGACTAAAGAATATACCAAAAGTGGTCCCCTCCAGCATCCAAGAATTTTT
This sequence comes from Catajapyx aquilonaris, assembly GCA_000934665.2. NCBI lineage: Eukaryota > Metazoa > Arthropoda > Diplura > Dicellurata > Japygidae > Catajapyx > Catajapyx aquilonaris. Next base: position 13,013 of record KZ539314.1, read on the forward strand.
AAATGCGAGTCTGCATATTGCCGAAGACTATACTGCGGATTGTGCGGCGGGGATTGCATCAATCTCCCGCCCGGCTCGAGCCGCCGTAAGGCCGATCATACCCCAAAAGGAATTGGACTGTTCCCGTTGCCTTGAGATGCCCTCTCGCCAAGCAGGCGGTGTTCCTATTTGTTACTGCTTCCAACTTAACATGTGCGTTACCTCAGGGATTCTATAACAGGATTTTTTAAAATAGCTAGCAGGGTGAGTCGTGTGTCCGTCCAATGCGCGATCAGGCATCCACCAGGTCCCTGGAATTGTAATTAATAAGTGACCAGTTGGGAAAAACTAGTAGGGATGACAGGACACGACCTTTAGGGCTACCTCCAACATAGCTCTGGATTTATCCAAGTCCAAGATCATGACCTCCTGAGTGAAGTTGACTTCAGAGAGACTTTGTCTGGACTTCCAAGGACTTCATGGACTTTGTCCAGATGTTAAGGACGTCAGTAAGACTTCCAGTCTGACTTCACAAACTTTGTCTGGACTTACAGGACTAAATGGACTGTCTGGACTTTATAGGACTTCAGTCGGACTTGAACCAGATTTCAGTGTCTGTGTGAAGGACTTCATAAGTGACTAACCCCTTTAATTTTAATTCCAGCCACATTAACCTGTTGACAGCTGAGTTTTTTTCTATTTTGTCCAAAATTTGATGTGGGAGTGATATTAATTAATAACAATTTCCCGCCAAATTGAATCATTTTAATTCGTGATAGTCCTTTTTAATGTAAAATGCCGGAAATAATTCAGGATGTTCCAGAAATAATTTTTTAAGAATGGTTTGGCTCGCGTAACATCGATAGGCCTAACAAGCTTACATGATTGCTACCCAAGAGATGGCAGGTGTGTGTTGAACTGAATTTGGAACCGCAAAGTTCAAATTCTCTGTGTACATTTTAGCGTGCCAAATTCAAACATCCGCAGAGCATCATATGATAGATGTTGCCCTCAACAGGTTAATTATTGTGAACATGAACAAAACAATGTACTGAACATGATTTTATTGCCACGAGCATTATGATACACACATTCATACCAGTCATGCTTCCACAGGCTCAGTATCTGTACTTTGTGGAGTAGTCTTTTGGGGACACGACCAGACCTCGACCTTTTCTCGCTCCACGATAGACAGTCTCGACAATGTCGATCATTTCCTGCTTGTCCTCCAAGGGCCAGTTGATCTTATTGTTGTTTCCAGTGCCAAGATCGATCATGATGTGCTTGTTCCGGAAGAAGAACATGACCGTGCATGGGTCGTACAGCTCGTACCTGCGGACATGTGTGGGTATTAGTATCCTTGAAGCTACGTGCAATCAAGAGTGTGGCGTACATTTTGTTGAAGTCCGGCACTTCCGTGATGTCCACCAGGTAGATGACGGCAAACTCTTTCACCTTCTCAGCGATGGAGTACAGCACCTCGTCCATCTTCATGCAGGTTGGATCCCAGTCGTGTCCATACCGTATCACCTGAAGCGTACAATTTGCACAGTACATACTCGGCCTCTCATTACAGCAATAAAATAATTAATGAAACGGGTCATACTCACCACGACCCTGTCCTCCTCAGACAGGATGGCCTGGTCGACCTGCCATCCGTTGTGGAGGTGGGGGAGCATGTACGACATCTTGAGCCTCTTCTTATTGCAAAAACCACAGGGGAGGGAAGGGACGAGAAACGTGCAAAAAACGATGCAAAATCGAACCCGATCGAACAGCAGATTCTGTGCCTGTGGAACAGGAATCGTGGCCTACTCCCTGCGCTCCAGTGTTGCCAACTGCCACTTGGAAGTGTCGGTAGCGGACTACTACCTGTGTTGGGCTCGTGGCATTTGTAAATTCCGGAGGCAAGAGCTGCCGGAGGTTATTTCTTTGTCTCTCTTTTCTTCGCTGCTTTTGTGTGGAACGTTTGGAACACGCGGACCACGGAGCCATGGATATGCTGAGATTGGGGAGATTTCCCTGCCCGTGCTGCCCGGACAAGGTCTTCAAGAGGAGGATTGATCTGCTTGCACACAGCACCACTCACTCCAGGTGGGACAGGGTCAAGGTGGTGGAGCCAGCAGAGGAGGTCACAGTGAGAGGAAGGCAAAACCAGGTAAGAAAGAAGATTACTGGACATGTGCCCATGTACAGTATCAACCACGACCTGACTCTCATTGAGCTGCATTAAAATGTTCGATAGAAGTGGTTTGTAATGGAGGAAGTCCCCGGTCTGCCTGAGAATAGCTCAAATGTCACGCTTGTATGTCCCTGATAAACGGTACATAATTATATGGTGATAGTACAATATTGAGGTGCTCAGAGGAAGAACGGCATGTCCCAACCAACCTCCAATTTTGAGTTTGTAGTGCTGTTGTACTCTCCTGCCATCTACCTGCTTTCATGTGCTGAAGTACCAAATGAATATTGGGACATGTCAAAGCTCACATATTCCACTTGTAAAATTTGTCCGTAGCTTTAGCTGCATGATCAAGCGAAACCAAGAGCTGGCGAAACACAAAGTCACTTTTCACGAAATGAACTCCAGTTGGGATATGCTGTTCTGAGCGCCTCAATTGAATCCAGTTGTAACAGCCTGGGCTATAACGGACGTTTGATCGCAAAACTAAAGCCTGGATTTTTAGGCGAATGCCCATTTAGGGCCGGTGTCACCATGCTCAGTTTATATGAATCCGAGTTTCTTTTCGAAAAATCCTCAGTTGTCATTGTTGACAATAAACAATGGTTGTTATGGCAATTCTTGTTATAACCGAGGTTCTAAGCTATGCTGAGCTCGGTGAAACTGGCCCTAAAATGAACTGTATTTCGTGGTTTTGGGAACTATTTTGTCTATTCTGGTTTTTTGCACCTAGTCATGCCCATCTTGCCTTTTTGTGGGGATAGCTTTTGAACTTTTTGAAGCAATTTCGTGACTTTTTGGACCTATACCAAACCCAAAGCTCTTTGACCAAACCTATTCTTTCAGAGGCTTGTTTTTTTTTTTTTTTCTCCTGAAAGAAACAAAATCGTTCAGAAGTAATTAGTTTCACTAATTAAATTTTAGAAAAATATTTCGTAGCACTGTGCAAGTGGAAACGGGCTCTAAAGGCCACTTCACAAACTCAGCTTTGCAAAACCGGGGCGTGTGGGCCTTCCACTCATCGCATGCAGAAAGTCCACCCGGTTGGACGCTAGCGCAACGCCTGCGCTCGGTCATTGCATGCAGCATTTGTGAATAGCCCTTCGCACATTTTCCGCGTTCTTCTCGCGCAAATCTGAGTTTGTAAAATGGGCATTTCGCCCCGCTTTCGCAACGCTGAGTTTGTGAAGCGGCCTTAAACGGCAAGAGTCCAGACCAAGTCTTTTGCCCAAGTTTTGTAATTTTATGTTACTTTATCATTGTTATTTGGTTTTTGCTGATTTGTGAGCCTTATATTTGCACTTTAGGTTTAGGCCTATAAAATTAGTCTCTCGTTTGATTTTCTGTAACATTATCATCCATAAGCCCACAAAAGTAAAATTTTTGGGCCTATTTGAGGTTTTTTTCATGCCTATTTTTAAAAGTGCCTACTTCAAGGTTTTTTCGTGCCTATTTCATGGGTTTTTCGTGCCTAAAAATCCAGACTCTAATCATAACAGACTAGAAAGGCCAGTCCCAGCAAACTTCCGTAAGGCCATGTGCATTTTCACTCCTGCATATTAGCATATCTGGAACATTAGATCTGTTTATTTATTAGAAAAACTACAATTCACCCCCAAAATTTTTATTAATTATTATACATCCAAAATCGACAACTGTCTACTTTTTTTTCCCAAATAGTTTCCAAACAAATCGAGGCATTTTTCATCGAGTTACACAAGATTTTGTATCCCTATGTCATAGAAGTCTGCCGCCAGCCACTTCCACGATCCCTGAACGCTGGATTGCAACTCTTCATCATCTGCTTTGCAAGCCATTTCTTCCTGTCCATGGTAAGCTCTAAATCCCGGGTGATCGAACAATTCACATGTGAATTATTGCGTAGCGGCATGTTGAGTTCCTGGTGTTTTCCTTGTGCGACAATGCCTGCTTGCCTACTGCCTTCCATACTGGAACCCAGCCGCAACAATTCAAGTGGGAATTGTTCGATCACCTGGGATTTAGAGCCTATACCGATTACCACCAGTCCATGGACAGGAAGAAATGGCTTGCAAAGCTGAAGGATGACCTTGCCAAGGAGTTGCAATCCAGCATTCATGGATCAAGCAAATTTAATGGCTGGCAGTAGACCTCTATGACATAGGCATACAAAATATTGTGTAACTCAATGAAAAATGCCTCAATTTATTTGGAAACTGTTTTGAAAAAAAAACTAGACAGTTGTCTATTTAAGATGTGTAAATAAAAATTTGGGGGCGCATTGTGGTTTTTCTAATAAATAATGGACCCTTACTTTCTGGATATGCTAATAACAAGCTCATTTTCACCTCATCCTGACTACAACAATCCATTTCTTGACCCGGCGGTGGGAAAATATGCTGCTTTTTGATTACTCAGCTTCCTTTCCCACGCAAAGAAAGCTCTGAATACTGGAGCAGGGATGATTTTCCCACCTGTCACTGATCGAACTGAAAAGGTCAAAATCATTATTTTTCCAGTATTTGGCAAGAATGAGGTGGCAAAGAAATTGACAGATTTATTTTGGTCCTGCCTAAGTTACGGGTGAGCTAATTTTGTATCGTTGTGCGTAGTTTCATTAATCAGTATGCAGTAATGAGCATTTTAAGCATGTGGAAAGCAGAAAACTTTGCACAATCGTTGAAGAAGTGGCGATTTGGTTATAACAGACCTCAGTTGTAACATACTTTTTTTCCTGTGGTCCCTTGAAGTCTGTTACATCTGGATTCAACTGTAATAACCTCTAGCGTAGAGATGCTCTGCCAACAAACAGCTGATGTCATGCTGGTTTGTGTGGAAGAAAGTGCAGGCTGAGAGTCCTTTATATTATCCGAAATTCCAACATCTCCGAAAACCTCCAAAATGCAACAGTTTTTTAAATGCTCACATAACTTAGTCATAACATGACTAGCATCATTACATGTGTCTGTATTTATACAAAATTATGACAGATTTATAAGAAACTGCATTTTTGCCATAGAGCTGACACAAAGCGATGATGATTTTTTTCATTGAATCCCACATTTCATCACGCATCGGATGCTCAATATCTTTACTAAACAATGCCAACCTTAAAATTGCCCAGTGTTTGCTGTTCTTTGGCACCAGCTGCTCAGACTTTCAACTGTCCAGTCCGACGGTCTTTGGTATCTGGGGACATGTGTGGCTTTTGGTGCTCTCTATGAGCATTGCCATTTATGATTCAAAGAGTTACGATGCAATGTAACCCAGTGCAGAATTGCCGGGGAAACGGGTTGAAGTTGACCGCCCGGATGATCTTGGACACCATTCTAAAAATGTCATGAATCTTTTTCATGAATATTTAAAGTCAAGCTAAGGTAACACTTGTCATACAAATGAGACTTTCAATCACATCATGCCATTGTGGCAGCGTTTAGCATGTTGTACTATCAGTCCACCAAGAATTGTCGTAGCAGCAGAGCACGAACTACAGTCTATGAGCACTTCTCCATTGACTTCTCTCCCCCGGAAGTGCTCATAACTGTAGTTCGTGCGCTGCCGCTACGACAATTCTTGGTGGACTGATAATACACACACTAAAAATCTCTGCTGACGTAGGTGAGCATGGAAATAAATGTTAAAGGCCACCCCATGGAAGCAACTAATTTTAATTGTGTGCGAACTTGACTTTACAAATTTTCAAGAATTTGCAAAGCAAGTGACTTGTCCATTTTTAGGAGATAAAGATGAACCTTTCCAGTGATGGTAATATTTATATATCATTCCGAAAGACACATTTTAAAATTTCTAGCAGAACTCGTCTCCTGCATGTCAGAGGGGGTGAACTTGGCCGCGCATGCTCATACTATTGAAGTTCTGGTATATGTAGACATTGTAGAGGATGTGTCTTGGACATGAGATGATGTGGTGCATGTCCTATCTACCCCCTGTTTTGATTTAAGACAATAACACAGATTACAGCATTACACTGTGCAGCAAAATGTCACTTTTTTTTGTCCATGGAAATTCATCGCTATTTCCATGTTCTTTGGTAACTAGCTACTCATAATGACTATTCATTTTGCCTTTGATTTGTTTTTGACCTCGGGGCAGTCAAAAAAAAACCAAAATCCTCAAATATATGGGGGGTTTTTCCCAATCAAGTGGGCTGAAATGTTTCTAGACCATCTCGGATTTTACTTAGAATAATCACAGATGTACACACACACAAACCCAAATGCCAATCAAAGATTTTATGCTTTTGGTAAGGTTTGGTCAGTTTGGTCCCTCCGCTATTGGAAGCACAGTGTATGTATTTCTCAATTTCTCATTGCAGGTATTGGAACCCTTCATCCTGATGTACCAGCTTCTCTACTGTGCCCATTGCGACGGTGCATTTGCCACGAAGAGGGACCTGGAGAGACACATGGTGAAGGAGCACATCAATCCCGAGCTTCAGGTAATGCAATATCCTCCAGAGGCCCAAGAAAATTTTTGTAACACAATGTCAGTTCCTGTTGCATTTTCTGAACATTTGTCAATTTGTTAATGGGCAGGAAAAAAAATTTACAGTTCTAAAATATTGACCAAAACTATGACAAAATGACAATGACCACATATGAGGACATTAGGTCTCTAGAGTCTAGACTGGAGGATTTATCTCTGTTACTTTTAGTTAGGTAGTAGTTCAGGTTATATATATATATATATATATATATATTTTTGCAAGAAATTACTGTTACATGTGCCATATTCTGATATTCTACGAGCCTATATACCTGATTAGTCAGAAACCCATCAAGACTGGCACCAAGATCTATTGTGCTGGTCATTTCGGGTCATTTGTACGGTTTGACAGAGAATTTACATTCTGAACCATTCGAAATAGGCCTGCTTAGCTACACAGTAAGCCAAGGGACAATTTTATTGGCATTCCGTACATGACACAGAAAATTCTAAAACTTGCTCCTTACTCAGAAGGGTCTGAAAATGTAATTTTTCCAACATAATGCAGTTTATCTCTTTAATCGGTCATTGACATAGGCTTAGGGGTTTGTTACTACCCAGTTTGAATTCAAGAATCGGGCTGTCTTGTCATATGCGAGATGAAAATTTCAAAGCAGGGTGAAGTGACTACATTTACGCGACGTATCTGGCACTTAAAATGTTTTCATATTTGACAAATAATAAAAAAAGTTCTCCGGATTTTGCAGAAATCTCACGTAAATTTGCTCATTCTTGTCATTTTAAGTGCCATTCAAATGAAATCGTAGGCAGGTCGTAGGTGTCAATTATTGATCAATTGGCGGCTAGGTGTCACACTAGTCGTCACTGGCTGCCCCATTTATGGGATTATGCCGTGATGTAGTGAATGAATAAATATGAACATTTTGTCGTCATCTTTGATTTGAAAATTTTGGATTTCTTACAAATGAGGATGAACATCTCGTAGACTTGGTAGAGCATAAAAATACCTTTCAATGCACATTTTTATCAAATGTAAGATTTGACAGTCTGATATGAGCGGCACAGTGGCGGAGTGGTTAGCGCCACAGCCTTCCACCTCGAGTTCGATCCCCGGATCGCGCAGAGGATACTTATGTGGGCAGAGTTTCGATGGGTTCTCTCCGTGTTCGCGTGGGTTTTCTCGGGGTTCTCCTCTTTCCTCCCGTTTCCTCCCGCAATCAAAAACCATCACAGCACAGGCAATGATTAAAGACGGTCAATTAGAAGATGATCCCCTAAAAACCCAAAGGAGGCTTATCACGGGGTATCCATTAAATTATTAAAGATTTGACAGTCTGACTTTCTTGGAGTTGTGGTCCTCCAAGTGACATTGTACTGAGCAAAATTGCTAGAAAACTGGCACATTTGACACTAGTTTTGCAACCACTGGTCATAGATGCAAACCAATCAGGCACCAATAGCGAATTCTGGTGTCAATTCAGCTTCATTGGACCCAAGAGCGTTTGGGATAAGATGGTTGGACTGTCAACAACAAGTTTAGGCTCTGAACCGCAGGCCGAGGAATACTAAAAAATTGATTAAAATTAATGTCCACAAATTCATCACTCGCCAAGAATGACCTCTTTACTCGCAAGATCTTAATCCAATGGACCAATCCAACTGGTGTATTATAGTCAGAAGCCTACTGTACTGATCACAAAATAAATGCGGCTCTGAAGAGGTCACTGCAATGAGAATGGCATGCTCTTTCACTTGACACTCAACACAGTGGTGTCCTGAAGAGCCAGAAGTTCTGCTTTGACGCAGGAAGCGAACATTTGGCACAAAAAAAAAGGGATTGTTTCACTTACGCCTGGTTGCACCAACAAAATTACTGGTCCGATAGCTTCTAACGGACCCATAGCACATGTTAAAAGGTCTACCTATCTGTCCGTTAGGAGCTATCGGACCGGTTATTTTGTTGGTGCAACCAGGCATTAGTAATTTGTTCACATGGATTTTTCTGTACATATTTGTTTTAAATTAACAAAAATTAGCTTTGAGATTTGTAACAGAACTTTTGGACTACCTAGTAATACTGCATGGCAATCATCTCCAGCCCAACATTATCCTTTCAAATACACCTGCATTTCTGAGCTGTCCTTAATTTCAGAAAAAAGGTGCCCAAGAGAATAAGACGAATGGGAACCAGCAAGACAAGCACAGGAGCAAGAACTTGGGGGGTAATTGTCGCCAGATTTGCAAGAGGAAATTTCGTGTCTTGAAGAGTCACATGAGAATCCATTCCCAAGAAAAGCCATTCAGCTGCCAGGTTTGCAACAGAGAGTTTAGGCAAGCCAGTGATTTGACTACCCACATGAGGACCCATACAGGGGAGAAGCCATTCAGTTGCGAGGTTTGTGAGAGAAAGTTTAGTCAGTTAGGAAATTTGAATAAACACATGAGGGTTCACACAGGGGAGAAGCCATTCAGTTGCGAGGTTTGCAAGAGAAAGTTTAGTGAGTCAGGAACATTGAATACACACATGAGGGTTCACACAGGGGAGAAGCCATTCAGTTGCGAGGTTTGTGAGAGAAAGTTTAGTCTGTCAGGAAATTTGAATAAACACATGAGGACTCACACAGGGAAGAAGTCATTCAGTTGCCAGATATGCAAGATAAAATTTAGACATGAGTGTAGTGTGACAGCCCACATGAGAACCCACACAGGGCAGAAGCCATTCAGTTGTGAGGTTTGTGAGAGAACATTTAGTCGGTCAGGAAATTTGAATTACCATATGAGAACCCACACAGGGGAGAAGCCATTCAGTTGCCAGATATGCAAGAGAAAATTTAGGTATGGCAGTAATATGGCTAACCACATGAGAACCCACACAGGGGAGAAGCCATTCAGTTGCGAGGTTTGTGAGAGAAAGTTTAGTCAATCAGGTCATTTGAATAAACACATGAGGGTTCACACAGGGGAGAAGCCATTCAGTTGCGAGGTTTGTGAGAGAAAGTTTAGTGAGTCAGGAAGTTTGAATCGCCACATGAGGACCCACACAGGGGAGAAGCCATACAGTTGCAAGGTTTGTGAGAAAAAGTTTAGTCTGTCAGGAACATTGAATGATCACATGATGACCCACACAGGGGAGAAACCATTCAGTTGCCAGATATGCAGGAAAAGGTTTTCTTGCTCAGGAAATTTGAATTCACATATGAGGGTTCACACAGGGAAGAAACCATACTGTTGCCTGATTTGCAAGAAGAGGTTCAGTTGCACATATCTGTTGAGCCACATGAGAGCACACACAGGTGAATTGCCATATGGGTGTCAGGTTTGTAATAAAAGGTTTGTTGGTATGGGACAGTTACGGTGTCACATGAGAACCCACACAGGGGAGAAGCCATACAGGTGCAAGGTTTGCAAGAGAAAGTTTAGTCGTTCAGGAAATTTGAATGTACACATGCGAACCCACACAGGTGAGAAGCCATACAGTTGCCAGATTTGTGAGAGAAAGTTTAGTCGGACAGGAACATTGAATAAACACTTGAAGGTGCACACTGGGGAGAAGCCATTCAGTTGCGAGGTTTGTGAGAGAAAGTTTAGTCAGTTAGGAAATTTGAATAAACACATGAGGACTCACACAGGGAAGAAGTCATACTGTTGCCATATTTGCAGGAAAAGGTTCAGTCGGTCAGGATATTTGAAAATACATATTAGAACACATACAGGAGAAAAGTGATTGAAGTTGTTTATAAGGTTCTGTTCACATGGCATTGTATATTGTATGCTAGCATATCGCCAATTTTTAGGATGGACTTTGGAGACGTAATTGATGGAGGATTAACCTTTTCAGTCCAGGAACGCACTTTTGGGCTGAGTTTGCCATATGGTCCTTATTGCTTGCCTTGGATGAGTTGACTCCTACCAACATCCCATCCCTGTGTTGCAATCAATCAGAAAGGTCAAGGCTGCTGAATGGGCAGAGCTAAGCCATTGCTCCCCATATGATGACTTGCCTATTTGATTAGTCTTCTTTCCCAAGTCAAAAATTGTAACCTCTTTGAGTGATCTATTTGCAATGAATCGCATATGCACACTCATGCCATCGATTATGCTGAATTCAAAGGCACTATTAAAAGTAATGGAATGCCATTATTTATGGAGATAAATTCTGCAGGTAATTAACTCCAGTAATGAGACTAATGATTGATCTGCTTATTTCCCCCTCGAGTTAAGAACCAGCACGGTTATATCAGAGGGTGTCCAAATGTGGCATATATTAAGAAAGTGAATGGCTACCAGACTCATTCCCCATTGTCCAGGCGACCTGGACTGAAAAGGTTAAATGCCATGCTACTGTTAGCACACAAACTCCATTCTGGAACTGGTTTACAATCTTGTTACCTGACATGTGAATGGTTGTAATAATAATAATTATTATTATGGATGCCCCATGATAGGCCTCCTTGGGCCTCTTAGGGGATCATCTTTTCGTGAACCGTCTTTAATCATTGTCCGCGCTGTGATGGATTTTGATTGTGGGAGAAAACAGGAGAACCCCAAGAAAACCCGTGCAAACATGGAGAGAACCCATCGACACTCTATCCACATAAGTATCCTCTGTCCGATCCGGGGATTGAACTAGAGACCTCGGACGTGGAAGGCTGTGGCGCTAACCACTATGCCACCGTGTTGCCCTATGTGAACTGGTTGTATACTGCAGGCAAAACAGTTGGGGCCTTTTGATTGTCGAGCAGTTCAGATGTGCAGAAAGTGGTGGGCACCCTGAGAGTGCTTCATGTGGTTGGATGTAGTATTTTGTGTGTAATGTTGGTTGAAGAAGCTGAGGATGGGAAAAGAACAGGAGATAGCAAAGGAGCATGAACATTGAATGTGTGTATTTGAGTTGTAGCAGAGTAGGGGAGGGGCATGGGCTACCATTTTGGGAAATCGATTAGTGTTCATTAGCATGAATGTACTGTACTGTGTGACATATTAAATGACATTAAAGCGATTATAGATGGAAAGTCTGCTTTTTTTAAAAGTGAGTCGAAGAAAGTAAGGTTGAAGATGTCATGGAACCTCATTGCGATTTTGTTCAGCCACAAGACGAGGACCAGCAAAGCAAGTAATGTTCCTGGGTGGTGATGTAGGTCTGGTGCGGCTTATCTAAGAAATATACGTTTTCAGGAAAAGCGACAGAAAAGTTGAAATGTCCATTTTTCAATATTATTTTTGCTAACAATACTAGTATACCATTGAACTTTCCTGTCACGTTTTCAGTTGAAAATGTTTTCTCACCTCAGTGCAAAAAAGGGTTATGTTGAAAAATTGTGTGTTTGCGCTTCAAATGCCCATATTATACATGGTGTATCAGAGTCACAGGTCAAGCGCGCGCGAGGGGGTGGGGAAAAATCGTAGGCGACATCGTATGTTTACATCGTTCCAATAATTTTTTAGGGCTCTACCTTATCCCCGTCGCCGTGGTTGCGGAACTGGCAGTCAGCGCGGCGATGCCATATCGTCGCGTTCTTCGTGCGAGTTGTTATTGTTCATGGAGGGGGGTATTTTCGATCCCAAAGTTTGGCCAAACCAAGACTGCCACACTCGTGCCCTTTCACACAATTACGGTAATTCGGCGTAAAAACCTCGTGACGGTCTCGAATCTCACTGGTACCGACATGGAAAGGAGTGATTGCGGGTCAAAATCAAAAACTGTACCTGGCCGCGGCGGCCGCAAATATCGCCCCAGGAGAAAAATAAGCGCACCACCTCAAAGTGCAACCCTTTCGCGTCCATATACTCCAGTTTCATGCCGATACCTCCATATTTGCGGCCGTGACAGCGAGAGGAAGAAGTGTCAAACTCACGGGCCGGCCCGCGACGGGCTCCCCGCAACAATGGATCGCGTAGCCTAGAGCGCGCTCGTAATTGGCAAACTCAGTGTGATGTATATCAAAATCCGAGAGTGTAATCTGATGAGACTTTCCAAATAAGCAGGCAAAATAATTGAAGTGCCGTGCAATATTTATGTCGTGTCCTCTAGTAACGAGCATATAGCCAATTACTGTGAGATTCCAGGCATTTCCCTAATTGTATGTCTATGCTCCGTGTATTACGTTCCAGAAATGTAGTGTAACATAATATTCAAATATTGCTCTCCTATGAACTGTTGTTAATCAAGTCTCACTTCTGTTTTCGCAGTAAATAGCATATGGCTCAAAATGAATGCATTTATGCAGTAATAATAATCAGGCGAGTTTCCAACGTCGACCATCCGCATACTGTACGTAATTCTAATTGCCACAGCTTGAAAAGTGCCGTTATAAATTAAATAACCCGTGCTTTTAGAATTATTAGTGTGACTAATGTGATGGCTGATGAGGGATAAAATAACGACGAAACAGGCTTAAATCTAATATATATTTCAAGACGTATGTCTGTCCCTTGGTGTGACCTAAACAGATCCGTACGGAGGCCTCCACATATGCCCCTGGGGTATCACTAGGGGTAGTTTT
>JYFJ02005249.1:0-22500 GCA_000934665.2 Catajapyx aquilonaris
GGAACTGATATCTTAAAACGGAATATGCCAAAAAAATCCAAAAAATATGGGCGAATTTATTATGTAGTTTCCAAAATGAAGGCTAGTTCCCCATTCTGCACTCACATATGGCAATACAGTTTTCGCATAATGAACACAAGAAAATAACCTTCTTGACATGTTTTTCCAGGGTTCTTTACCTGTACAGTACTGGCCAATAATCGAGGCAACGACTAGCGACATTTTCCCGAAGCGGCAGAAGAAGGAATCGAAGATAAGCATGCTAGAAGCCGGGCGAGCAAGATTCCTTCTTCTGACGCTTCGGGAAAATGTCGCTAGTCGTTGCCTAGATTATTGGCCAGTACTGTACCTGAACATATTTTGAATTTTGCTCTGTCATAGAATAGTAGTGGGGCTGGCCAGAATTTATAATATCATTTTTCCATCTAGGTCAACATCATTATAGTCTCTGACCATGGGATGAAACATGTTGGCATCCACTCAAACGTGAAGTACATCCCTCTCCGCAGCTATGTGAGTCCTGATGACATCAGATTCGTCTTGGACCGAGGTGCAATGGTTGCGATATCCCCACTGGTTCACAAGAAAGAAGCTGTCTTTAAGCAGCTCCAAAAAATGCCTGGAGTCAATGTGTACTTGAAGGATAGTATTCCAGAGCGTTACCACTATAAGAAAAGTCGACTTGTACAGGATATACTGCTTGTGGCTAAAGATGGATACTTTATTGATCCCATGCCTGGCCACAAGCAGATCCCCCTAGATGAAGGTGGAAGAATGTGGGGTGGACAGCATGGGTATGATCCAGAAGATTCAGACATGAGATCTATATTTTTTGCTTCTGGACCAGACTTCAAAAAGAATGAAGTTCGTCCACCAATTCAAATGGTTGATATATACCAGCTGTATACTCATTTGTTGGGTGTGCAACCAAAGCCACATAATGGCACTTGGGAGAATGTGGCAGGACTTCTGGTTGGCTCTGCATCAACCCAGGTGGTGAATGGGATTTTGTTCTCCTTGACTTTAGTTACACTGCAATTATATTATTCCCACTTTTGACAAGTGTCTGGGGCACTTTGTGTAAAGTGACTGTATGTAAATTATGCAATATGTCGGTATGTATTCCACCACAGGTTCACTTCTGACCATTTGACTGCAAGCATTAATAACTGGATGGTGTCCATGTGCACTTCTCAGGCAAATAAAGTATCATGCAGTACCCGAACTCTCAGGCCCTGTGGCAAACATGACCCACACGGAATTTTAATGAAAAAGTGTTTTGGACAAATACAATAATATCATTGGTCAGAGACTCAATCCTCAGCACCCAAGTGATGTCAACTAACCAAAAATTACACCTGTATTATCACTCTTAGAACAGTGTGGAAATACTGAGTCAAGATTGACACAGTGGATGGTGAGATAAATAACCAGTAACATCAGTGGTGTATGACACATCATATGATGCCATTATTGATTTTGCTTATTATACAGGTTGAGAAAACTTTATCGAAAATGCTTGGCACCGGAAGTGTTTCATATTTTGGATTTGTATGAATTTTGGAACATTTCCATTTGCATCTATAAAATGGGACAGCTTTGGGATGGAACTTATGCCTAAAAACGATATCCATTTACATTTCATAATAAGTTATACATAAATCCTGAAGATAGTTTCATATAAATTTTAAATTATTTTGTGTGTACAGAGACAGGCAATGACACTAGACATGTTACACTCTCATAAAATTTTCCGTCATGTGATGTCAGGTGTCTTTAAATGCTTTCGAATATTTGAGGTTTTTGGAATTTCTGATAGAGGATTCTTAACCTGTATGACTAAATTGTACGGTGTAATTTCATAATAATTTACAATTTTATAGTAACTTCCCCCATGAAAAAATATTTTTTAGTCTTGTAAAATTTTTACATAAGTAGAAATTACTCGTACAAATTATTCCATTATAAATGCTGAACACAATAATGATGATTATGCACACTGAGCAAATCTCCAGTTCCAGCTGGAGCTAGATGAAGAAATTATGGATTACATATGCGAGCAACCAGTTGTAAAGAGATGCAACAATTGGAACCGAATGTGGCCTTGATGGTTGTTGTTTCCCTTTTAGACTGGTGCCGGTATCTGAAAAAGTAATAATAATCTGTACCGGTATATCCCTAACCAACTTGAACTGAGGAGTTGGTCATTGGACCACCCAATAAAAATTTAGCAGAATTTATTTTGAGTAACTTTTTCTTTTTTGTGTACGTGAATTTTCATCTTTTTACCAATATGAATCTTAACTGGATTAATCCTATCCTGTACTATAAATGCCATAATCTGTTTATCTTAGGAATTTTTCTTCAATTTCCCAACAAAGCAGAAGGCTGAGACTTGGTGCATTCATTGGTTATACACTGAAAACCAACAGCATCACTACACTGACAAGTGAGAGTAGTGTTGAAATCTGGTGTCCCTTCTCAAGAGGTAAGTCAAGAGGTAAATGCACCCACAATTGGACAAGTAAAGTATGTGTGTGAATTTTGTACGCTTGCTTTTCCTTGTTTCAGATGTCATCCGCCATTAGGCTTGCTCCCGGGTTGCGACTTGCGTTTTAAGCCTGGTAATATACACTCCCCTGAAAGTTCCTTACCCAAACACAAACTTGCTTTTCACTTAACAAGGTATAGGCGGTACTTGTATTTGTTTAATGGTGAAGTGTACTGATGGGGCAGGTAATTGAGTGACACTGCCCTACATTGCATTTTGTAGCATCAGCCATTTGAAAATGTGGTAAAATGAGATAATTTGCTTGACGCTGTGCCACTAGCGTTGTTTTTTTTGTACACTTTATCTGACGAGATCGGTGGTAGGGGTCTATCCTTAATATGTTTGTCAACTGATAGTTAATTTCACATTTCACTTTTATTCCTGCATTGCCATAATGCGAGCCATACCAGTATGCTGTAGTCATTGCTGTAGGCCTACCTTTTCCGGAAAAAAAATTCAAGTTGATGTAGGCTAATTATTTCAAGCCGAAGCAGTGGCTATTTGTTAAGAAGAAGATGAGAGAGGCAATTAGGTCATTTAAATGTGCACTTTGCTAAGACCAGGAATATATTGAACATCCAAATCGCCACGTTGCTCTCGAACATGCATTGAAACATGGTCTGCAGTTTTCAATAGAGGAAAAGACATAATTATGTAGGTGTAATATCAGAAGTGGCGTTGCTTTTTAGTAACAAGATGTTATGCAAGCGTGTCACCAGAACTCCAGCTATATAGGTGCTATTGAACGATTTTTTTTTGTAACTCCAGCTGATCATTCATGTCTTCTGATATTGCCAATTTGGTATGGCGCCACCATTAACATCATCCAGTATGATTAGTTTCAGATATGTCAGGCTTCGGAACAGAATGGAAGAGGCTGGCCGTCGCGTCGTGTCATCATCATTGTTAGATGTATTGTTACTTGTCTTTCCCGTCTCCTCATTCTTTACCTCCACTCCAAACCACCTGCAGCTTCCACACCCCCCTGGGCCCAGGAGTAATCAATTGATGTGCATGTTATTTATAGCACGTATTAATTGGCATTATCATAACAATGGGTGATGCTGGAGTTACTGATAACAACTTGGATGACATGAGCAGCTCATGTGACATTGTTGGTAAGGCACCTGGCCACACACTGTTATAATCAGTGTCTGGTGAGATGGTGACGCACTTGCTGAGTTGCTGGTTAAAATAACAAGCACATGGCACATTTGCCTAACTAGATCCGTGATTTAGGTACTATATCACTCAAAAACATAGAGACGATTTTGCATTTGATTCAAGTGCAGGCTGCACTTGAGTCAAATGCAAAATCGTCTCTATGTTTTTGAGCGATATAGTACATTTATTATTCAGTGAAGATGTTCAGAGTTTTGAGCTGTAGTGGCCTGCTAGTGGCAAAAGCATACTTTGTACTCCTCATTTACAGGTGGCACAGATGCATGCGTGCTTCAAGTTGCCTAGCTTTCATCTGCTCCATTACAACGTTCATTTTGGGATGATTCTGCACTGAAAAAGCTATTTTTCTTCCGTGGTAAACATGGATGTTAATAATCACTTGATATTTTACTCAGTGCTTTATGCAGTCCTGTTGAAACAAGTTTGTTGTGTTGCTTATTCCCATTTCATCCTATACATGGCATCGGGTAATGTTTGCAGACACTCTCCAGGCGGTGTCGGTCGAGTCCAGTAATTTCTCTTGTGGGGCTGGTTTGCCCCGGGCCTTAGTTGGCCCCTGTAGTTGTAGAGTCAGTGTCCGGTCCACATCTCGGCTGCTTCTGCTGCCACACCTGACCTCGTGGGCACCAAAGTACAGGGTATGCCCGACGGGCCTGTGCGAGTCTGTCTTCTATGGGATGGCAAAACTAGTGCTTTTGGCTTCTCATTGGGATGACCTTCGACGGGGTCCCGAGTAGGCGCACCCTGTACCGCACGACCACCGATGGACAGAAGACGTCATTAAACTCTAATCATGCAGTCACGCAATGAGTTGCGACGGAATACAATGTCTCGTCAGGGTGCCACATCCCACATGTCTCATTATAGCCTTCACTTGGCATATAATGTCTCAGGGTGCGTACACCCGACGTGTCTCGTTGTATGTCCTGAGTGCTCATCGTGTCCCAGGGTTATCGATGCTTCGAAGGTCAGAAGGCGAGAGGAAGGGTTCGAAAAAGGCATCCGGATATAAGGCACGGTGCGAGGGTGGATTCAAAGGTGCTGTACGATGACCCCGAACACTGTTGCCCAGGATGTCCTTTTCAACCCGAATCTTTTGTGGACCACTTGAGCTTATTCTACCGGCGACAATGAAAATGCGACCGTGGAAGGAAATGCTCACGTGGGCTTATTAAGATCAGGTCGCAGATGACACAGGCGACACTGCGATACCAGCACATGTGATGCTTGTAATTGCGATATGAGACTCCCGAACTTATATTGAGAGATATTTATTTTTTAATAAAAATGTCACTCAGACTTTACGAATAGATGCTGAGCCAATCAGAATGAGCCAGAGTTTTATAAGCAGGCTAATGTTTTGAATGACATGAAATATTACTGCACCAGTTATCTACACTCTTTAGACCGAGACGTACGCATGTGCAGTAAATTGAATTTTTGCACTGCGTTGCAGTAAAGGCACACGCAATAGTATTGCCTGAAAGCTGACGAAGTCATACTTACTGAATTTTTATAGAATTTATTTTGCGTGGCAGAAAGCATGCGATTGATTTCAAATGGAGTAAGAGAGAATATGCATTGAGATAGGCGCATGACCTGGATGTTTTCAGGTCGATATCAAATGTATATTGTACTTCCTATGTTTAAGCATGTTCATTTGCAGATCAGCACTCAGGTACGTGCAGGTACAGAGATGTACTGTACATGTGTTTTTGGTATTCACCTTCTGAAAATGCATAAGGTGAGCTTGCTTGTCTGAACTTGCCCTACGTCGTAATGGTGACAAAATAAGTCTCGATATTGGTAGGCGGTTTTAGGATGTCACTCATCTCTATACACCTTCATTACATTATTGTTGATAGTTTCCTTCAAAGTATATGGCACAGTATTACTGCCCGATATGAGTACACGGAATGGATGTAAGATATTACAAGATAGTGCTGATGAATATTCCTCCTATTGAATTCAGCTGTTTTAAGCATTAATGGTGGTTAATAAGAACAGAAAAGCTTGACATTTCCAGCTTTATGCTGTAAAAGTGGAAAAATAGACTGCGTGTGCTATTGAATTCAGATCTGCGTACATGTAATAGTCATTGCAAACAATAATAATGCTTGACATTCCCAGTTATATGCTGGAAAAGTGGAAAAATAGACTGCCTGTGCTATTGAATTCAGATCTGCATGTAATAGTCATCGCTAATAATAATAATAATAATGCTTGACATTTTTCCAGCTTTATGCTGGAGCGATGGAAATATATGGAAATATAAAGTTATGTGCTAATCGATTTCAAACCTAAAACCTAAACTGATATTAATTTCATACCGTATCAGCCTTAAAGCACATATAAATAAAAGGTAGGAGAAGGTGACCAGAATTTCTGTACTGCACACTAATAAAGGAATGAATGAATGAATAAATAAAATGCCATTACTGGAGTGCCACGCTCCATATTTTTCTATCAGGGATAGACCAGCTGGCTGGACCAGCATCACACATCCCTATATGGGGTTCAATATTATTATCATGCAGGTAGAGCTAGATGTAATATTATATTTTGTCACTATCATACCGATTAGGTCGGTGTTCAGCAAACAAGAGCTAGGTGAATCTCGCTGGGTACTTGTGGTAAAGGTGCGTAAGAGATGATGTTCCTGACTGGTGATGGCCACAACTATATATATAGAAGGTCGTAGTGGCCCATCACCTAATAGGCGGAACATTGATGGTAATTTGGTACATGGAGCTTCTGATACGTATACCAGCATGCGAATAACCCAAGTGTATGGTCGAATTGATTTCTAAGGTGTTATGTTGTTGTGGTTCACGAGATTTTCCGCTATACCCAAAGTGTGGTGGAAGTGCGTTCCTCTGACATGCCACTCTTTGATATATGGAGAGACATGCAGCGAGGATAGGCAAAATCAGGTTAGTTGAACCAGGTTAGCAGCGTTTCTCTTTCAGTCTAGGCCTACCGTCGCAAACTTCGTATCACACGCGTAGGATCGAAGTTCATCTTAGCGTCAGTGTAGGATATATATAGGGTATATACACAGGCTAGATCAGGTTAGCAGCGTTTCTCTTTCAGCACCTTTGGGAATGCAACCCATGCCAGAGTTGCTTTGTTCGTCTCCTCCGTCCATTTTGGGCCCATGTGATACCCATGCAGACGGACAGGAGACACTTCTGTACCGGTACGAATAACTCAGTGGTCCGAGGTCACTATATGAACTGGCCTCGTAGAGTCAATGCGTGTTTACAAGATAGTCCAGGAAAGATACGGTTTGGGGTCAAAAAAATTGCAATAGAATTGAATTTTTCACCATCGTGTTCAGAAAAATGAGGAGAACAACATATCCAAAATTCAACGCAATCGGAGCACGGGAAACCGCCGCCATATTGGAAAAATGGCGGCGAAAATAGGTTTTTTGCATTTATCTCGTATATGGCTGCATGTATGTGAATATATGTAGATAACAAAGTGAAAGACCGAACTGTTGTACACATATTCGATCCCTATCATTTTCTTGTAGAGGCTATCGCTACAAAGATACCGCCTATTACATTGACACCATAGTCCAGGAGAGATAAGGAATCCCAAAGAAGTGCAACAAAAATTATTTTTTCACCATCGTGTTCGAAAAAGGAAATGTGCAGAATGCCATATCCAAAAGCTCACACGAATTAGTGCTAGGAAAACCGCCGCCATCTTGATAAATGGCGGCTAAAGTAGATTTTCTATATTTATCTCGTAATTCAATTGGAAGGACAATGTACCCTGTAGTTAACAAATATGAAATGCTTTTAAACGCATTTTAATTAGAAATGACATGTACATTGTAGCTTAATCATTTTAAGATTGGAACAACTATGTTAAATTACAAAATAGTAGATATTTAGTGAAAAAGCATAAATATAATTAAACAAAAGTGCAAATAAGCGCTGATTACATTGCGGTTTCTGAATTTACCTGCTATTTATTTTATGGCAGTTCTAGTTCGTCACAATCTTCTTCACCAATGTCTAGTTTATTTTGACATCCATCTTCTAACAGTGGGCACAAGCAATATTGTACACTCTAAACCATTCTTCCTGCAGCTGCAACGCATAGTACCACATGATTTCACACAACTGCAGTGGATTATAGACAGCAATGATGGTGGGGCAGGAGGTAGATCAGTCGTAACTGGATAATACTAATCTTTTCTCAATTCCCATCCCCAGTCACCTGGATTCAAAGACTCTTCTTCCATCTTCCATGCACATATCTGATAATAGACACGCAAAGCGTGGTACTTCGTGGCAGATGCTGTGGGAGGTATAGTCTTTCAGGTATAACAAAGCATTTGGATGCAATAATTTTCGCTGTTAACATACGTTGACGCAGATGGGTCAGTGTCTCACCCTGTTTAGCACCAAAAAACACGACCATGGCATTTTCTCCTGCCAAAGCTATGTCTGGAGTAGTTTGGTTTGCAGAAGAGAATTGATCTGCGACAACGGCGAAATTTTTGTCAGTTATTAGTTTGTTGAAGGCCTTTTGTTTTCCTATACCAAAAATTCTTGATGTACTATCGCAGCCAGTAAAGGCATGCACGAAAAGCAGTCTTCTACAAACGTCAAATCCTAGTCTTTGTTTTATATCATGAATATCAAATGTTGATCTGGTATGCCTCAGTCGGTCAATATCACTGCGGTAGTACAAAAGGAACTGGTTTGGTTTAGAGTGGAACAACAGTAGGATAAGGACATCGGTATCTTCTCCTATTACAGGTATACCATTATACGTTTCGTACGCGGGCAGTTTTGGCAATCTCCGTGTCAGCATCCCCATTTGCATGAATAACAGTGATCCCTTTTCTCTGAAGATGTTCGCTTATAAGAATTAGCATCCTCTGCTTGTTGCTGTTATTGCAATAACAGCAACAAGCAGAAGATGCTAATTCTCATAGGCGAAATTCACAGGAAAGAAGGACCAATTCTTATCCATGGATAAGAATTGGTCCTTCTTTCCTGTGAATTTCGTTTCTGGCAAAAAATTAACAGTAAGACTGATGTTTGTGCCTCCTCTGCGTTGGTTAGTATTGTCCTTTATAGACGGGCCTCCTTCATAGCCATCAAAAATGATAAAGCAATTGCCGTATTTTCTATGAGCAAAATCGGCATATGAAGTAGCAATATCTGCATAGGTTGTTTCATTACACCATTGGATACGGTGAAGAAATGAGCCTCCATCAAGTAGATACAGGTGTGGGCCATCAGGAAGCTTGTCTTCCAAAGTTTGCACCCCGACGTGCTGCGATATAACATGTGCCAAAGGAGATTTGTCTGCCTTTCGAAGCATCGTCCCTGATTCAAATAAGGAAGGGGGATATGCCGTAGGGCAGTTACATAGGGTCTGTGTAATCGGCGGTATCTTTGTAGTGACAACTCCTGCAAGAAAATGATAGGGATCGAATATGTGTAAAACAGTGCAGTACTTCACTTTGTTATCTACATATATTCACATACATGCAGCCATATACGAGATAAATGCAAAAAACCTATTTTCGCCGCCATTTTTCCAATATGGCGGCGTCTTCCCGTGCTCCGATTGCGTTGAATTTTGGATATGTTGTTCTCCACATTTTTCTGAACACGAAGGTGAAAAATTCAATTCTATTGCAATTTCTTTGGGGTTAGGGCTATTTTTTTCGTATCTTTCCTGGACTAAGAGTACGACCGGAGGAGAGAAGAAAAAGTTGGCTGTTTATTGTGGCACAAAACGAGCTTGGGAAATTGTGCATGACAATCATGGTAAGCATTCATTTTTGACTTCATTATAATATTATTAAGCAACCATCATAGGTTGAACTCATGTTTTTGCAGTAGTTAGTGTGCTGATGATAGTCCCTCGTGGGGCTTATGGCACGGCACTTTCCCTTCTTGATAAATTCACTTTCGGCCACACTGTTAAGAAGTTCATTTGAATGCAAGTCATTGATCACACCAAAATTGTGAAATTGTACGGTGCAATTGAAGCGAAAAAAAGCAGGGAATGCGTCCCGCATCACAAGTTGGAGCCTTGTCGCTGGTGATGTGCCTTTTTAACTAACCCCAACTCATTGCACCATCTCAAATGTAATTAACCTTCCTGTATCGAACCCTATTGATTTGGCATTTAGTATAGTATATGTACTGTACCGCCGAAGCGAGTACAGTTGATTTGGCATTTAAACAAGTAGTGTCAGTTATTAGCTCTTGGTCGCTCTTGGTAGTGTTCAGACATTTTTCTCGCAAGGGAGACTTCGATACAGGATTGTTTTATATTACTCACCAATGTACGTATGTGTAAAGTAATACCGGTATTTCCACATCTTTCAGATGCGACTAACAGATAGCAATAATAAACTGACTGAGAATAAACTCCGCAAAAGGGCGAGGCCACAAGTACAGAATACAGATGATTGGCTAACTCTCGATCTTGCTGCCATCTGATGGAACATCATCACTTGAGCCTGCCATATGTCTCTGTATGAGGAGTACCACTTCCGGTAAATCCCAGGCCGAGAGTTACCAGGTTGGTTTCAATCCCCGTCGTTACATCGCAGTAATGCAAGAACAGGAAAGTCGATACCACGGTCGATACTCCTCTATCCAAGGAAAATTAGCCTGTAAAAATTAGGAATAAGGCTGAAGTAGCTGCTTCAAAGAGGCTTCATGACGTGCTTCATGAAGACAGTTGTGAGCTGGTAACTGTGATTTGTGTGAGCAGCGTGCTACTCCGTGCAGCGTGTGCGAGCGTGTGAGTACTGAGTACGTGAGTAGCCAACATGGTAGCCAAGTAATCCCTGGCAGCGTGTCCACCAGCAGCGGTGTCCACTGTCCACACCGGTCCACACTGTACGCTCCAGGCTCCACCGGCCCACCACTGCGTGGTTGTGTCAAGACTTTTCCACTGTTCTGGTACTTGGAGATTCGCATCAACATCAGGGAAAAGAGAAATATAGTTCTCCCTTCCTCTATCAAGCTGCGTTGTGTGTGTGTGTGTGTGTGTGTGTGGAGTTGACGTTAAGAGGAGTTAGTTGGAGATCAGAGCACCAAACTCTGAGGAAGCGTACCAAGTGTATTGGTAACTGCTCGAGGACTGTGCCTCAAGCCCCTAAGGTAGTGTCAGAAATGTCGGGCCAGGAACCGAAAGGTTTGAAGGGAAAGTTTGGGGGCGACTCTGATTCCGACTCCGACATGGCAGTGGGCAATGAAGAGGGATTCAGTGGCAAGATTACTGGAGAACAAATGGAGATCATGGAGGAAGAGGAGGAGGGGGATGCAGACGATGGCTGTGATGATGCCCCTGAAGATGACAATGATGAGGAAGATGATGACAGTGAGGAGGAGGAGGAGGAGGAGGATGATGATGACGACGACGATGGAGAGGAGGAGGATGACGAATGTAGGGGAGCTCGCTCCCCAATGGTGTACTACCCTGGAGACACAGTTCCTGATGGCCATGAGCTAGTCTGTGACGAAAGCGCCTATGTCATGATGCATGAGTTCCAAACACGTATGTATAAAAAGGTTCATGGTGATCATTCGGAATTTAAACTTCCATGCTGGTTACATACTGGATTAAGTTGATTATTATCACAAATGAATTTCTGATGACTAAAATGACTTAACATTCCAGACATAAATATTTGCTTAAAATTCACATGATGAAAAATCGGCAAATTGAAGGTAGCCACAGCAGGAAATAATGATCATGATAGCCTTCCAAAGTACCATCCCGAACAATGCCATAGTCTGTGGTGAAACTTTCAAATTGTCAGTTGCCAATCATTACTGATTGTTCTGTAAGTTACATGTTGAACTCCTGATTTGAAGTTCATTTGAGCCTCATCTGGAGATGTCCGCAATTAGAAAAATTAAAAGTCGAGGGTAGGTAGGCAGTAGGATAGACAGAAGTGGAGGAGAGAATGTAGATTCAGAAAGTAAGAACGATGATGTAGGCCTATAAGTGTGATAGTTTTTTCCGTGCACATTTTAATTCACATTGTTAAAATTAACTTGTCATGATTTAAAATAGAAATAGCATAAAGCATCAGTATGTGTAATTGACAAATTGAAATCATTAATATTTCATTAGTATGACTGTAGTTAATTGAAAACCTGTACTTCATTGGTCTTATAAGATGCAGCTAAAAAAAAGTACCCAATACTTCACCAAGGTTTGCCCTGTTCTCACAAATTATGTCTAGATTTCGTGTATGCGCGAAGTCCTCTTTGTGGTATCCAGGGGTTTAAGGAGTTTAATATTTCTTTGATTCCAGAGTAGTTATCTTCTCACGAGTTGAACAGTTATGTGGCTATCTTTGTAGCATTTTCCTTATAGACTGTGTCCTGGAACCACTTGAACTACTTGAAGCATCACCTGTGCATGTCAAGAAATAATTGCATTAAGTGATTGGGATACTGGCACTTGTTGCATATCAAATACTCACTTTTCAGTGACAAGGAATCTTTTGTTCTCAGTATTATTCTTCCATAAAACTAAAGGGTGGTATCCACTGCTCAATATCAAGGGGTTTCAACCTGTTCAACCCCTTGAATCAACCCCTTGAGCAGGCTTGAACCGAGTAGAGCACGGCCCTATTTGGTTCAAGCCTGCTCAAGGGGTTGATTCAAGATGTTGAACAGGTTGAAACCCCTTTGCATTGAGCAGTGGATACCGCCCTTAAAGTCAGTCCAAACCTAGTTTTCATGGCTTTTCTGGCCCTTTTTCACACAAACAGGTCGGGTAAAATTCAGAAACCTGTGAACCATAGTTTGGTTTTACTCTAGTGTTCATTCTCTCAAAAAGTTCTTGTCTTTAGGGTCACCATGCCTGAGCTTTGACATCGTTTTGGACCACCTGGGAAATAATCGTCGCACATTTCCACACACAGTGTACTTAGTTGCTGGAACACAGTCTGATAAGAGACACAGTAATGGAGTGGTCATGCTGAAGGTGAGAGCAATGCTAGTGAATTTCATTCTGTTTTCTGATTTAAATATTTTTCTTTAGTTGTATGATTTGGAAAAGACGCTGCAATCAGCCGATGATGATGAAAATGACAGTGAGGATGATTCCTCCTCTGAGCAGCCAAAACTGGCATCAGTAATTATACCCCATCCTGGTGCTGTCAACCGCATTCGGGTTCGTAAAATCATTCAGAATGTTGACTGTCATAGCCACCAATCTCATTCAATGTGTGCTTTAATTTCAGTCCACAAGGACTTCTGATAAAGCTTTAGCTGCAACATGGTCGGAGCATGGCCAAGTTCATATCTGGGATGTCACCAAGGCGCTGGCCGCTTTGGATGTCAAACAACACATGGATGATTTTATGAAGACACGGAAACGACAAGTCCCTCTCTTTACATTCTCTGGGCATGCTTGTGAAGGTTTTGGACTAGATTGGAATCCTACAACCCAAGGGGTGCTAGCCTCAGGAGACTGTGCCCACAGCATTCATGTGTGGATGCCATCAGAGGATGGAAAATGGAACGTGTCGGAGTCATATGGCACCCATTCCAAAAGTGTAGAAGACATCCAGTGGTCACCCAAGGAGCCCACTATCTTTGCCTCATGCTCTGTTGATAAAAGGTGATGCTGCATATAAATATTGTTAGGGAATGTTGGATTAGGTGATGTTACTG
Organism: Catajapyx aquilonaris; assembly: GCA_000934665.2. Lineage (NCBI taxonomy): Eukaryota > Metazoa > Arthropoda > Diplura > Dicellurata > Japygidae > Catajapyx > Catajapyx aquilonaris. The sequence continues at coordinate 13,417 of JYFJ02005249.1, forward strand.
CTCTTGCTTTCCTGCACTCTTTATGGCCTGATTCATATCTGCAAGAAGGTGACATTTCGTCCATTCCTTCACCTATTTGCATTCACGAACTGACCTGTGCCTGGCGGAAATTGAGAAGGGAGCATTCTTATAGCTGTAGGTAGAGGTTGGTTGTGGAAATGAGTCGGGGTAGGTAACAAGTAAACAAGTTGGATACTGCTAACCAGTGCTTCCCAAAATGGGGGTCATGAGGGAGGATAACAAATTATTTTTACAAAATGATTATATTTCTCTTGAGAATTATGGAGGATACAGAACAATTCAGATACCGGTGAATCAAAATATTATGTGACTCGAAACAGGAGCAAAAGTCGCACTGATTACGTAAGTACAGTACTTCTGTACATTCCTAAACGACTTACTAGTGCTAGTAGTGAAGTAGTCGCAGCAGGGATGGAAAAAGAACCGCTTCTTTGGGAGGAAGCGGTTCTTTTTCCATCCCTGCACATGGAAAAAAGAAGCGCTTCTTGGAAGGAAGCGGTTCTTTTTCCATCCCTGAGTCGTAGTGCTGTTGTAGTGCCTAGATGGGTGGGGGATGGAAAATGGGGGGCGCAATATCTGAAATTATGCCTCAGATTTGGTTGAAACTCACTTGAGGGGTGACTCATGTGCAATACACACAGTGGTAGAAGGCTAAAAGCAACTTGCTTGCAGATATAAGAGTGCCATCAGGCAGAAGGCGTCACCTGCCAGTGACATTTGTTTAACTCTCATGTGATTTATATGCCTTTCAGAGTCAATTATCAATATTGGATTGTGTTGTCATAAGCCTTATATTGTTGGTATTGTTAAGATTTTGCCTGTTATTATGTCTGTGCTATTCTAAGGCTGATTACATGACACAGGTGAAATGATCATGTGATATGAGCATGATATTGTAGGTAAGGGACATCATTCTGAGTTAAGAACTCCTTCGGCATTTTGTCAAAAGAAAATACGCCTGAGGCGCAGTTGCAGTCTGGGGAACAGTTCTTAATTTAATTGAAATTTTGATAAGCAGTGGTTTCTGTAAATGCAATGCAAAATTTTCCTGTTTTCTCACTGCTTCTGCAGAGCACAATTTGGGAACCACTGCAGTACGGATAGGTTGAAAAGTTTGACTACTTGCATGATCTTGGTATAGTCTGACCAGAAGCATGACCGAGTTGGTGGGTTTTTCCCATCAACCCAAAATCCCCCACCGCCACCCCGCCACCTCGAAAATGCCCAATTCCTGTCAATCGTAATCCGCAAAAGGGTTCGGAAGGGTCAGACCGGAATATGGTGTTGAGCAGTCCAAATGTTGGAACAGTGTCATGCGGTCGTGTGCCATTCGTTCACTGAACATGGCTTGTGTCCCGGAAGTTGTGCTGGAATTCAACGACAGTGATACTCCTCCTCCAACTCCCCCCAGAAAAAGTCAGTTGACGGTGATAGGTAGAGGGGGGGAAATTCGACGCCAAACGAGAGCATTGGTTCGTAATGTTCATACTTCCATTGAGAAAGTAATTCAAGATGGGGGGAAAATCCAGAGTAGGAACATTGTGAAGGAAACATCAAGTGCAACTTTTGTGCCTCAGTGTACTATATACCTTATACAGTTTGCTAGCAAACAGTGGTGACAATAAAGTTATTGGACTCCCATGAAAAAAAAAAAGTGCATTGAGAGAGAAAAGAGCCTTCGACAAGGTCGACGACTTCACCCACGATCTCGTAAGAAGAACTGTCTGTGGCATGTTCCTGAGAACTAAAGCTCCAACAGTTGTTACCCTGCTAAATGAGATGTGCGAAAAGACTGCCGCGATGTCCTATCCTTTCCCATATTGCAAAGAAACTTTGCGACTTTTGCTTCATTCCATGGGTTTCTCACACAAGAAGAGTCACCGTGTCAATGGTTGGGCAGAGTCGCTGGAGATAGTGAGCTGGCAGTATAGGTATATCGTACATCGAAACTATCATCTACGAGATATTACATTGGAATTATCAGCGAATTATGTATAATCACATTAGATCTAACCTTACTCTGTGCTTGATATAGGTACATTGAAGAGGTGAGAATGTGGAGGGTATTAGGATATAGTGATATATACTTAGACGAGACGTGGTTCGACACCCACACAGGAGTGATGAAATGCTGGACAGATGATTCTGAAAACTGTGCTCTCCAGATTCCCGGGGGCAAGGGAGATGTATAGTATTACTTCATTGTGAGGGACAAGGAGGATTTGTGGATGGGGCACTCTTCGTCACCCATAAGAATATGCTTTATGCCCCAGCTGACTACCACGGGACCATGAATTCGTCTATATTTGAAGAGTGGTTTCGGGATCAGCTGCTGCCTAGGTTGGAGGAGCCGACGGTCATTGTTATGGACAACGCCAGCTACCACAGCCGTGTCAAGAATCCACGACCAACGATGGCGTGGAAAAAAGAGGGCATCATCAAATACCTGGACAAAAATTGAATCCCCCATCCTGTTCCTCCCGAGACTAAGCCGTGTTTACTATTAGTGGTCCACAACCACCATGGCATCCCTAGGATGACCCATGTGGTGGACGAACTGGTGCTTAGCTGTGGACATGTGGTGGTTCACCTACCGCCATACCATTGCGTCTTGAACCCCATTGAAATGGTGTGGTCGGAAGTAAAGCGGAGAGTGTCATCCCACAACATCAAGAGGCAATCTACGGCAAAAGTCGTGGACATACTCCAGGCCAGCTTGCAAGAAGTCATGCCAAAAAAGTGGGACAACTACATTTCCCATGTCATTAGCATCGAGGATTAATACTTGCGGCTGCTACCAGCAATTGAAGGTTCCCGCTTCCCTATTGTCATTAGTGGCGAAACTGACACAAGCTCTGGGGAAAGCGACGGTGAAGAGAGTAATTAGCAGTATAAAGGCCGCTTCACAAACTCGGCGTTGCGAAATCGGGGCGAAATGCCCGTTTTACAAACTCAGATTTGCGCGTGCGGAGCGCGGAAAATTTGCGAAGGGCTATTCACAAATGCTGCTTGCGATGACCGAGCGCGGGCGTTGCGCTGGCGTCCAACCGGGTGGACTTTCTGCGTGCGATGAGCGGAAGGCCCACACGCCCCGCTTACGCAACGCCGAGTTTGTGAAGCGGCCTTAAAGGAAGCTACTACTCTCTCAAGGACTCTCCCCCCAGCCTTGGAGGTGAACAGTCGCTCGGAATATTTGCTCCCGCAAGTGCAAGTTGTCTGATAACACAAACAGACAAGTGGGGTCTCGACTAGGGGGCAGAGAAATGGGGGTGACAATTGCACAGTGGAGAGCCTCTCTCGAGGCCCGCCCCTGGTCTGGACGAGAGGGCAGGTCGACTCGGGGTGGTGCCGTGGCTGACTTTGCTAACGGGAACCTGAACATCGTAGTCCTACTGTTAACCCTGGCAGCCGGACTCGTCGCAGTATCCATTCACGCCGGAGGGACCCCGGGTGATACCAGCCCATGGTCGGACCTTACCCCTGGGGCTGTAATCTCCATGGCGCTGCTGCGGGCAGGGATTGTGAGAAACCCCGGCCTGATAAACCACTCCCCTCCATTTGACCCAGTGGACGCAACCAATGGAGCAGGCATGACTACACCGCCAAGACATGCAAGCAACCTCCCAGATACCCCTCACCGGGAGTTACACCATACCCAAGGTAACACCACTGGTACCCCCAAAAGGAAAAGAGACGATCTAAGCCCGGAGGAAGAGGTACCAGACAACATATAACTGCTTTCATGAGAGATGTTTCTAACAAGTTAGCAAGACTGATCGACGTGGTGTCTGAAAATACCCAGGACCTGAAGTTCGCACAGTTCGCTTAGTTCGCTTAGAGTCAACCGTGAACAACCAGGCAAACACCATTGATCTACTAAAAGCCAAAGTTACTGACCTTGAAGACAGGAGTAGAGAAACGAACATTATTTTTCATGGTCTGGAAGCCCCTTCATCCAACGCTATGGATCATTGACCCAACTATGCAAAAGTGGTCGAAAAATTCATGTTTGATCACCTGAAAATTTCCAAGATCTGGATTGACCAGGCCCATTTGCTTGGGCGACGACCGAATGCGCCAATTATAGCTAAAATTCCAAGCTCCTCTGATCGGACACTGATCTTCCAAAATGCCTCAAAACTGAAAGGCAAGTCATTTGGCATCTCACGCGACTATTCTCGTGAAACAAGACAGACAAGAAGCGAGCTAGTACGGGAAAGGAAAAAACTCTGGGACCAGGGAACACACTCACGAAAGACCGCCTGATTATCAACAACGTACCGCACATGTGGGACGGCAGACAGCTGATACAGTGTGGTCCGTTTCGAGGAATCACCCAGTTACCCCCCCACCCGAGTGCTACCAATTTGTGAAGCGGCCCGTGGCCCCCTTCCCCCCTCCCTACACCCGGNCATTTCATAAAATACTACTTAAGGCTACCTAGAAATACGCCAAATTACTTAGTGCGGCTCGAGACAGGGCGTCGTCCGTCGGGCGTTTCACTGGTAAAAAAAACTGTTGAAGTTCCTAGTAGCGATTAAACAAATGCCAAACGATAGATTGCCCAAACGAGCTTTCAACTACCTAATAACCACAAAGGATTCGAAAACGGACAATAATTGGTTCACTCAGGTCCAAGACACCCTCAAAATCATGGGCATAGCTTGGGAATACTGGGACCAATCCCACCAAGATGTAATATTATGTAAGGACTTAATCACTAAATTCATAAATATTACCATCCAACAAGATATAGCAAGCGTAGCGAGCTCTACCGGCCACGACCTCCAGCCCTCCTTTGGGGGCCAAGAATATCTGTTCGATGATCAACCATTGCACTTGACACTGTTATTATGCTCACTACGTTCCGGAGCTCCCTACATCTATTACGAAGGGTACAAGTTGCACTGGTCCAAAGACGATCCTTGTTCACTCTGTAATAGCGAGGAAGATTTCAACCTGTATCATCTGTTTTACAGCTGCACATTTTTTAACGTACTGTTAAAAGACATTCCAAAACTACCTCCAGATAAAGTACACACGCTATTGCTTAACTTGCACCCTTGCAACCAACGGATAATAGGGGCTTTCTTTAAATCGGTAAGCTCTAAACTGCGGTTTTGTGACATCTTGATATGAATGTATATAGTACAAATAAGCAATACAAACTTATGTCTCTCTCTCTCTCTCTCTCTCCCCCTCTTCACCACCCCCCTTTGCAGCTACCATGTACTTTGCATTTTTAAGCTGTACATAAAGGGACCCAAGGATAAGCTGTAGTGGATATTTTTGTAAATTGAAGATCTGGGGGAGCCCCCCATGTATGGGCATCTGCCTAGCTGGGTACACAAATAAACTAAACTAAACTACTACTCTCTCAAAAAGGTTTGAAAAAATGCAGGGTATTTATATGTAAGGGGTGCCTTATTACAATTTCTTAAATGTATAATAACCACATATCCACAATTACGGCAATGTCTCCTTTTAAACTGACCCTTCCGAACAAGGTGGTGGGGTGGCGGTGGGGAATTTTGGGTTGATGGGAAAAACCCACCAACTTGGTCATGCTTCTGGTCAGACTATACAGTGTTATTTATGAGAGAATAATCTCTAAAAATTTGAGATGGATTTTGTAACCAGTTTCATGGGTGAAGGACTTGCAGACTGCCACTTTTTACTTGTGTGCGCATTTCCATCACATGGAACATGGTGATTTCTATATGGTTATAGCTCCACAACTTGTTTCCTTTACAATTTTGCCATTATCCTATGTACAGGGTGTTCCAAATGTCTCCATGCCTAGGGATTGTCAGTTCAAAATATAAATGTCATAAGATGTGCTAAATGTGGCAGTCTCTCCGAAATCAGGCACAGATCAATGCATTATTGCAGCCAGTCTTGACGCACACGCTACAATATGTCCAGTGTCACATGACTTAAGGTCTTGGCAATGCAGGACTGCAGGTGGTGCAATTCCAGGATTTTCTCCTGGTACACCTGGTTCTCCTGGTTATGGTGACTCCAGAGTTAACAATGAAGAGGTGCAAGGTGTGGGGAGTGGAGAGGCAATGCTTTGACCTGTGCCTGACTTTGGAAGGCTGTGACATTGTGCACATTCTGTGACATTTCTTTTTTGAACTGATTTTCCCTATGTATGCAGACATTTGGGCCACCCTGTATAACAATCATTGGTACCATCAGTCCAAAAAGAACTTTCCCAGTCATCCTGATGTGTGTGCTGCCCGCTCGACACACACCATGTAACTTACATGGTGTGTGTCAAGCGGCCTGCCCAGACGTCAGGATGACTGGGAAAGTTCTTTTTGGACTGTTGATACACTGACAGATTTTTATGACCTTGAGTAGGCCTATATGAGACGTTTTGTGACGATATTTGGCTATGGTTCAAGTGCATCTCTCACATCAACTGTTGGTGTTACTTGTTGCAGCATTTGCTTGTGGGACTGCCGCCAAGCTCATGCAAATGCATGTGTGTCCAAAATCAGTGAAGCACATTCTGAAGATGTGAACGTGATCTCATGGAACAAGGAAGAACCTTTCATAGTATCTGGAGGAGATGATCATATTGTAAATGTGTGGGACTTGCGTAAGCTGAAGAATACCCACTCAGATCCACACCCTATTGCACACTTCGATCACCATTATGGTGCAATTACGTCATTGGAATGGCATCACACTGACTACCCAGTTTTTGCCAGCTCTGGCAGTGATGATCAGTTAGTCTTATGGGACATCTCTGTGGAGGAGGATGGTGCTACTTCTGATGATGTAAGTGGTCCTTGCATAGAGTGAGGAATTAGTTGCTAACATTGTTTTCATTTCCAGAGAGTTCCACCTCAGGTGCTGTTTATTCATCAGGGTCAGAAGGAGATGAAAGAGCTTCACTGGCATCCACAGATACCAGGAATGATCCTGTCAACGTCCCTAACAGGGTTTAATGTGTTCAAGACCATAAGTGTCTAAATGGAAGTTTTGTGGGCCTGCATGTGCCTTGTCATATAATTATGCATGTGTATATAATAATAATAATAATAATTCATACCCCATTATCAGCCGTCGGCTCTTTAGGGGGGAAATTTTTTGTTTTGACCGGAACTCTTTGCTTTCATTTTATTTGCTTTTTGGGATAGGGTGGGGACGGAAGGAAGCGACTGTGGCCTGTTTTTATGGAAATGACCCCGGAATTATGCTGGGAGGATCGTGGAAACCCACAGAAAACCACAGTCAGGGTCGCCGGCCCCAGGATTCGAACCCAGGACCTCCCAATTAGCAGGGGGACTCCATATCCACTACACCAACCTGCTTCCGTTATGCATGTGTATATACATAAAATACGATACCTAATTTCAGTACTGCAAAATCATCATATCATATCTCCAAGTTTGTCCTAGCAGTAAAAAACACCCTGCATTTATAACTATGAAAATACATATTTGTGTTTGTCACACTTCACTAGTAGTGTTGTCTGTATGACAACACTACTAGTGAAGTGTGACAAACACAAATGGCAATACAGTGGTGTCTTGTACTTCGAACTTAATTCGTTCCAGGAGGTCGTTCGAAGTCCTAATCAATTTTTCCCATAAAATATTATGGAAAGTGAATTAATCTGTTCCCAGGTCCTAAACAACGCCCAATTTGATAAACTTAAGCCCGCTCCACACTGGCTGAGTTTCTCCGATGGGGATATTTCCGGACGAGAAATTAAGCCAGTGTGGAACGCGTCTCCGATCCAGTTTGTGACGTCACCATGCGGATTATCTATTTCAGTCGATTTTCTATTTTCTCCAATGGAGTCGGGCGGGATTTTTCCATACGAGAAACTCAGCCAGTGTGGAGCGGGCTTTACACAGTAAATACACATAATTTAAGGTAAAAAATAACGTGCTTAACGTCCTAAACAATGAATTAAAAATAAAACAAATACAATAAATAAAAAACTTAAATACTGTACAGTACCGTACAAATCAAATCAATCACAATAAAGTGTTACGAGGGCGAGTCGATAAAGAATGAGAATGTTTTTTTCACATATCACATTGTGGACATACGGCAGCGAAACAATTTTTCTGGGGGAAGATCAGGTCTTGTGGGATTGGCTAAAGAATTACGAGCTGGTATGTGCATGCATCGGATAGCATTGAGCCAAAGATGAATGCATGGTGGGAATTCGCCTACTGAAGAAGGGTAAGTTCGGTATGAGCGGTACGCTTCAGCGTCTGGTAGCGGAGTATGGGGAGGCCTGTCTGAATTCCATCATTGGAGGTGTTTAAGAGTTGGATTCACCACTACAATCACGAATGCAAATAGGTGAGGTCCGTCTGAAAATCACTCAGTTCTCTGATGCTGAAGAAGGCCGAGGTTGTTCAGTTGGCAGGAAAGGCAAGGACCATTGCCTTCTTCAAATCCTAGGAAATGGTTTACCAATGCGAAGTGCCCCTGTATACAAAAGTCACTGATAAGTATTACGTGACAGTTTTGAAGGTCCTGGCTGAACACATCAAACGAAAGTGCCCTGAGCTGCATCCTGCCTGCACCAGGATAATGCATGGCCACACATTGCCATTTAAATGACACTAACATACCGTATGTGTGGTCTATTGAGTTCTTAGGTGTATTAGCAAGCATTGGCTTAAGGAGTGCCAATAACTACAGTACAGGAAGTACCCGTTTTACGCTGTTTCACATCACTGACAGTTTGAAAATTACATTTGAAAACTATTTTAATCTGGATATTTTGAACATTTTGAAAATGAGAAAACAATTTGAATATTATAAGCACAACTCTGCAAAGCTTCTCAGTCCAAACACACTGCAGCAGAAGCATTTATTTTGTTTTTCGTGGTGCATTGTGGTAGATTGTATAGATGCATACAGATACATATATATAGGCCTACAGTACTACTGTATTGTGTTGGTCTCATGCACTCCCCAAAGTACTGTACCTGTTGTTACAATACCGTTTGTGTAATGCACTCAGTTCTTGCCTAAGAAGGGAAAAGAGCCCTGAGAACCTGATGACCCTCAAGCTGGAACCTCCCC
>JYFJ02005250.1:0-26154 GCA_000934665.2 Catajapyx aquilonaris
GAAGATCCATGTCAGAAAAATGAAACCAAACTTTCAAACCGCGGGGGTGGGGGTGGGGGGCGGCAGGAAAGGTTTCCGCCCCCCCTCCGAAATTTCGCAGATCCGGCACTGCCTGTATGCAGTATAGGGAAAATCATGCAAAAGGGGCATCCGTACAATGGGCGTTCTTTTTAATCTCCCGGTCATTAGAGAGTCTTCTGCGAGTATAGTATATAATATACTGAGTGTATGAAGAGATTGATTGTTCTGATTCCCTTATTCCCTGCATTTCTCTTCCCCAGAGAGCAGCGGTGATTGCATCCTTGGGATACTCGTGTAGATCGCTCAGTGTTTTTGGGCGATCGGAGGAGGAATGTGCGCGGATGGCCTGCTAGGACAGCACCAGAAGCAGTACTCCAACAAGAGGAAGGGTCAGGAGGAGAACAAGTCGAGCAAGGAGCTGGACAGCTACATCAACCAGGTGATGGCGGACGAGATGATGATGGACGAAGAGGAGGAGGAAGAAGAGGACAAGGAGCAGGAGGAGGGCAAGGGCCGTCATCAGGGGACCAACAACAACAACAACAGCAAGCACCAGGCCAATGGGACTGCCGGGGGTGGTGGTGGTGGTGTGGGGTCTGGTGGGGGCGGGAGGGCGGGCGGCCTCGGGGCCAGCACGTACCTGCCCGGGGCTGTGGCCGAGCCGGGTCCCGCCCAGGAGCTGCTCCGGGCCTGCGAGGCCAACAAGGCCTCCAGGGTCAAGGCCATCCTGGCCAGCGGACTCGACCCAAACTCTGTCTGCGACGACAAGGGTCGCTGGCCCATACACATCGCAGCCGCACACGGATTCACCGACATTGTAAGTCCGTTCATTCAATCCTACTCGCTTGTAAACGTCGTGCACGCCGTGTTTCCTGGTTGAAATAATCGCCCTCCGCACACTCGTTATATACACTGTCATATTGGGTACAGAGCATCACGGGTGCTCTGCCCAAGTCCGCATTCCATCCGTGTGGCAAGATGATGTCTGTTGACCGGCTTTGAAACAGAAAGCAGCGAGAGTCGCAACGAGTGGCTGTTTATTGGGGCAAACCATACACTCGTTTAAAACTTATTGCTGGGGTGGACAACTATCAGCCTTGAATACATCCCCCAGCCTCCCTCCGTGGGAAATTGATTGATTTTTTTTTTTTTTTGAAAAAGTTTCGAGAGCTGGTTCTCTCTGTGCTCGCTTGGACTTAAACGTTGTTCCGTGGTTGCCTCCCGAGGAGAGCGTCATGAACAGTGAGTGGTCTGTGCGAGCAAGCAGAGAGTATGATACGTATAATATACCACTCTCCCAGTCTGACTGCAAAACGTGCGAAGGAAGGAGTACTTATATAGCACCATATATATAGTGACCAAAATTGTAGCCCCGCGTCTTTGATGATGGGTGATTACGGTGTGGATTGTGGTGATGTTGTGTGTTGTGTGTTTCAGGCGAGCCTCCTCCTGTCTGCGGGCGCCCAGAAGGACCAAGCGGACGTGCTGATGGAGAGGACCCCCCTTCACCTGGCCGCCATGGCTGCGGCAGACACCGTCGAACTGCTCCTCAGGCACGGGGCCGACGTCAACGCCAGGAACAAGTACGGCTCCAACGCACTACACTACGCCGCCGGAGCAGGTACACACCCTATATACGCACACCACAATAATATATTATTGTGTCAACTGTCAACCCACCCATCGCACTCCTCAGCATGCATATCACACTGCTAGGTGCTCCGTAATAATACAGACGCACTTCTATAGGGTGAAATACTTCGGTTATTTTATGTTGAGGTGTCATACATTGGGTCAGCAACACCAGCATTATGGAAATAATTTGGTACTTAGCACGAGGTGTAACATTATTTTTTGGAAAGGGTTTGCTGAGTCCAACTAATATATGCAAGGGGAGCGACTGAAACTCGACTTGGTCTGTCGCGTGTCTGTGACTATAGCATACAGGTATAGTGTAAATTAATTTAAACTTTTCACAGGGAGTTTAACGGTCTCCCGTGGTCACCAGAAAACAAAAACAAAAAACCCCATCTGAAACATTGCTGACGAGGACAAATGAGCACTTGTCACGCACAGGAGCACTGACACAGCTGACTTGCGAGCAAAATAATTCAGTCCACGACTGATGGGGTTGTCCTGGTGGCCCGAAGCTTACCCTTTCCAGCGGCGAAATGGGCACCACAGTTGCTGGACCATTATGATCCTCCAGCACATCTGTAGGTGCTTACTTGCGCGCCGTTCCCAAGGGGTTAACCACTCGACTGTAAAGTGTACCCTGTTAGTACCAAATTCAAGGAGTACCAAGGAGTACCAAGCAGTAAGGTACCTAAGGAGTACCTGGGAGTACCACTCGCTGGTGTATACCGGATGGAGTACCGAAGTGGTTAACCCCTTGACCGTTCCTATACGTAGTGTACATTGATACGGTGCAGCAGTCTGCTGGAGGGGCCCCAACTGCATCATCTTCTCTCCAGCATCCAAAAACCTCTATCTCCTTACTTCTACTGTTATGTGTACATTTGATTTATCTTCTCCTGCTCATCATCCCTCGTTGCTTAGTCACGATTACTATGGTGTTGTGGCGATAAGGACCCCTTAGGGAGGGCCATAAAGACTCTTCTCCATGAACAAACAAACAGTATGGTACAAGACGTCTTCTTCGCACCCAGAAAATAATAATATTAGACTATATCGAGCCACACCTGTAAAACTACCATGTTGTTACTCAGCCAGCGTAAGACTAAGGTATATAGTCTGGTGACCCGGGGTAGCTTGCCCCCTGGGGTAACTGGTTGTTTACTGCTATCCTTTTACATATGTTGCCATGGTGATTGCCCCCGGGATAGCTTACCCCGGGTCATCAGACTAGGGGCCTTAATACCCCCACGACATTATCAGCCAAGGCGTATGCCAGATGCAACTGACAAATTATGCAAATCATATCTGACAGATGTTCGACAGTGGATCGCGCTCAAAAACGTCGCATTTGTGCCATCTTGGCAGGCAGAAAAGACCGGACTATTTGCAGGATGTTGGATCGGGTGCAGCAATCTTTCCAGGACATTGTGTCATGCGGCTATACAGGGCAAATTTCCAATAATTATCTCGGTAATGAGGCTGCGGAGATCAAATTACCGCACCACCACCCCCACACATAAAATGACGACCCTCTTGTCCCCAAGATAATCAGTCCATATAGGTTTGTCGGCGATATTACGGAACCCCCTGCGTTGACCACTCCTACAAGGTGTGTACGTACAGGCGCCGTCCTAAGGAATGATCATTAAATGCTGTCCGTCAGCACCACGCTTCTTCTTCCCTCCCCCCCCCCCCATCCCAGACCCCCCAGCACTGTTTCTTTTCATTCTCGGTGTGCACGCCTGCCTAATGCCGCATAATATTTATAAGAATGTGGAGGCCTGCCCTGATGTGCATGTGTGGTGGGGGCTAAGGATGTGATCGATGGCCAATAAATATTTGATCGGGGGCAGCAGCGGCGGCGGCCTTGGCTCCAGACACCTATCAAAGGTCTCCTTTACCCCCCACCCCCTCTCCACCCCCACCCTCACTGCTGACCCCCACGTCCCTTGCTGACCCCTCACCCACCGAACCCCCGAAATCTACCGCCGCTGTTATGGCTGGAAAAATTCGGAAGACATCGATCCGCCGCCCGCCGGTTACGTGTAGGCCTATACTCCACAGGGCGGCCTATCAACCTTGGCTCTCCTTCCCTGCTGCCACTTTATACCCATCGATATACTGCATGCATTTCATCCTCCAGGCAATGCCATTCATTAGAAGATGGCTCCTATTGCTGTGATGCCATCATTGGCGTATTTCTTTGCTGCGAGTCATTGGGGATGAGGTACTGGCGAGAGTCAGATGCCCGCGAGGAAGGAAATGACGAGGATGACTGACCGAGAGCACGTCCAGCACACCTGGGCGGCGTCAAGTGGGACAAGCTGTGACGCAACACGAATCAGAGGAGAGGAAGTTGGTTCCTTCCACCGAACAGCTGGAGAGATTGAAGGGCTCAGCTGAATCTGAAGATGAGACTGCTGCGGGGGCTGTTGAATATTCCGTTGCGTGTGTCTACATAGGTGCTCCAGGAAACATCAAGCTTGTGTGTATAGGCTACATACCAGGACTTGGGCCAATATTCCTCAGAAAACAGAAGGCCTCGTGTGGGAGGGAAATGGAGGGGGGTCGTATGAAAAGGAAAGGATAAAAATCGGTCGGAGTTACATTGAATCGATGGGTGGGTGGTGGGGGAAGGATGGGGGAGAGGGAGTCGAGGGAGCACACGATGGCAAAAATAAAAGAAGGAAAAAAATGATTGCCCCCAGACGACGACATGGGTCGAATCCGATAGTTACAGTTCAGGTGACGGGCACAGCACTATACACGCATGCTCGTGCGTGTTTATACGTATATACTATACACCACTGCGTATGTCGCATAATGTCTTTGCGACGCAGCAGGGAGTCAGGGAGGGGAGTTTGCAACTACGCGTATATATATAAATCCGTGGTTTGGTTAGCCTCAGCATAGCCTGGGATAGTTTTCAACCGTATAGTGGTGCGGGGGCACACACAATGCATCTTCCTTTCGATCCCCAGCGAGATGTGTCTCCCCAATGTTCATAAATCCAGCTGGAGGAGGCCGGAGGGGGGGGGGGTGGGACAGCATTAAAGAGTAATATGGCCTTCGTCTTTCCTCCTGCCTGGACGGCTGAATAATAGGTTATTCCTGGTTGGTTGGCTGGCTGGCTGGTTGGAGGAGGCCAGGTTTGGTGGCGGGGCAAGGCAAGCATGCATGCATGCATGCAGCTATAGAGAATAACTATTCCTTTATAGGCTATCAGCCCCCCCCCCTTCCCCCCTGGTCCATCACTCCTTCAACACGAGAATAAAGCACTGACATCACTTCCCAATGGGAAACTTCACCGACAGTCGACAATAATTGGCAACGAACATCACTAACAATGAAAGGATTCCGGAAGTCAACACTATTCTCTGATATATGGCGTGAAGCGATATTAACTGAAGAGAGGCCTGCAGCAACATCAGCATCATCGCTGTGCTATACCATGCCCGCACTACTAATAATAACTCTCGGTCGAGCAAGAAGAGCTATACTGCTCGTGCCGCAAGATATACGAGAGCAAGTACCGGTACTTGCATTACAGTCGAGGTGACCCGATGGTTACGCCACCTGCTGCACGCACCCATCATGAGAGGCGCTCTCGCCCCCTATATATGGCTCCCTCTCTCCTCTCATTCACCTGTGAGGACGTCCACCTGGACTTGATTGACACCAGCCCACGCCTTGGCATCCCGTCATCCAAGAAATAAAGCAGTAGTAGTTTTGACCTAATAATAATCCTTCCTCATCGACACATGAATCTGTACCCCCAATATTAGTGTATTATGAGCAATGAGGGGAAGTGAGAATGCAGCAGACTACTATGGGACTAATATTGGGCAGCAGCATGACGTGCAGTAGTGGTTGGAAGGAGCCGGCACCAATTTAGTGGTCGGCCGCTGGAGTGGTTAAATCTATAAATATAAAGCTCGAGCAGTTGCAAGGAAAAGGTCGCGGTGTCCTCTCAAAGGGCACAATGCCTGTCGCATTGACGTACTTGCATTGCTACTTGCACATCAGGGTGCATGCAGCATGTAACCTGCTGCCTGTCCGTCCGTCCACGGAGCAGGTTTGACGGACAGCTGCAGGCCAGCATGAGTCGGCGGGATATGTATGTTTCATTTTGCTGCCACTCTCTGTGCCGACACTATTATTGGATATTCGCTTGGCAAATACTACCAAAAAAAAACGTATTGAAATAGCTACCTGTAATTCTTCCCACCGAACTCTTTCAGAAACGTATGGAGTATCACTGCAGCATTTGTCCACTAATTTCTTACAATAATGACAGCGGGTATTACGTCCTATTCATTCCTCGCACCTTCATTTATAGTGTAAGTTAGTGTAATAGTTGCATGTTTTGTTAATTGTGTACCTTGTGGTGTGTTTGTGCAGGTCAGGCTGGTTGCTGCCGTCTGCTGGCGAGTGCTGGATGCGAGCTGAATGCGCGTGACCGGAACAAGCTGACCCCACTGCACGTGGCCTCCAGAGTGGGAGATGTCTGGTGTATAGAGGTAACTTCTTGTAAGAAATGAAAGAGTGGGACAGGAAGCGAATAATCTCCCGGCTGATGGCCTCCAAAACGTGGCACCCGGCGGCGGTACCATCAGAGTGCTGGACATATTGCGTAGACTTATTAGAGATTCCCGAGAGGCCGTTCAACTACTGAAGGGTGCTGCTTCTGGCCCCCTGATGGGCTGGAGCCACTTCTTACCCCTTTCACTCACCCTGATTTCGTGCTTGCTATACTTGCTGCGGCCTTTTATCAAAATGCAAGTTCAGTGCAATATTGTCCCGTACCAAGGCCTTGCCACGATTCCTCTCTCCTATATAATATACTCTTTAATTTATTGGGTGCAAGTAGCAACCCCCTGGGGTGTCTCTAGCAGCTATCATTATGAGATTATGTGACACGAGTCGTCGTCGTAATTTCTCAGGTCCTGCTGGAGTTTGGAGCGAACGTATCGTCGAGGGACAAGGCGGGCAAAACCCCGATGCACCACGCTGCCGAGGGTGCGGGCAATTCTTCGTCGACCAGCACCTCCCCTGCTGGGGCAGGGGGCGGCAACGGGGGAGGAGGTGGGAGCGGCCCGGGGGGACCCACGGCCACGGGCAGCAGCAGCTCTGCAGACGACGGGAAGGGCGCCCTGGCCCTCCGTCGCCTGACGGGCGGAGGGGCCAACCCGAACTCCCTGGACGACGAGGGCAAGTCCGTCCTGTTCTACGCGGTGCAAGGGGGGTCGGCGGAGGCGGTGCGGGCCCTGTGCGAGATGGACGCCGAGCTGAGCGACGGGGCCACCCTCCTGCTCATGTCCAGGACCTTCCCCCACCTGATCCGCCCCTTCCTGGACGCGCAGGTCCGCTCCAACATCGACACCCTGGACCCGGACGCCAAGGGGTTCAGCATCACCTTCGACTACACCCCTCTCACCTACTTCCCAAAGGGAGTCCCCGAGCAGAGGGTCCTCAGCCTCCAGAACAGGAACGAGAACGAGGCTCCCTTGGCCGAGATGGGGGTCCTTCACGGGCTGACCAGGGTCAGGGACACCTCCATCCTGACTCACCCCTTGTGCGAGAGCCTCCTCAAGCTCAAGTGGAACAAGGTCAAGTGGTACCTGTACGCCGACATGCTCCTCTTCGCCCTCTTCCTGTCCCTTCTCACGGCGGTCATCTTCATCGAGTACGAGGCGGAGGACGACGTCCTGGAAGCGGGAGATGGCAAGGACAACCAGACCTTGTCCTCCTCTCCCTCAGCGGCATCCATCAACGGTGGCGGCAGCAGCAGCCCCACCAGCAGTGGTAACGGCGGCGGCGGAGCAGGCGGAAGCTCACCTGCCGAAGGAGGAGGAACCACCACCTTGATGGGTCAGTCACACCACCACAGTCCCATCCGTTATATTACGAGGTCGTAGGGTGCTGGCATGGCATGGCATGAGCAATCCGGTTTATACCGGAACCCTATTTTGGGACCATGGGCTTGGAAAGTGAGCATTACGTGTAAATTGATCCTGGAGAGAGCAAGGCCCCAGCCTTCTTTGCAATACAATCATTTAATTGATCCTGCCTGCAGGAGACTTGGCTCGCCTATTAGACTTGTTTGAGCCAACGTTGTTTATCTGGCGTTCTGGCTCACCCTGTGAACCACAGTTGGGTAAGGAATAGGCGAGCCAAGTCTCATCCTGCAGGACCAAATAATGATTGTAGGCTATTGCAAGTGAAGAGCACAGCGGAAAAACGGGGAATGTCACAGAAAAAATGTCCATGAAAAATCGAAGAAATAGCTTTATTTCTTCACGTGTCTAAAGAATAATAGGGATATCTTCACGTCACTATATGCAACTGTCACCCTTGTACCCATGGAAAGCCTCCAGGTATAAGTGTCACCTATGCTACTATTGTACTGTGCACTTGGCAGGAACCCCCAACGGAATGTGACATTCCCCGTTTTTCCCCTGTGCTCTTCAAGTAGATTGAAGAGACGAGAAATGTCGAACATCCAACCGCAGACGACGTGGACGACGTTGGCAGAAATGCATAATGCGGGGCTATGTATCAGGGAGGGCTCATTTGTGCATGAGGCCATAAGGGACAGGATAAGGTGCAAGGCGGATGGCCGCGTGTGTCTAAGGGGCAACTAGAACTGCATTTCTGAACGGTTTGCTTTTTTCGACATTTCTCACTCCCATTTCTAGCTCATTTTGTGCCAATAATGATGATTATGCTAGCGGGAGAAAAACCCGCAGTTCTTACTTACTCTGTGCAAGGCAGTCTCACATTTGTAGATTACTGCACCAAAATGATTGCATCCTTTTTTATCTGCGCGAATATTGCTTACCGAGTACTGTACACAATCATGCAATGATTCTGTTTTCATAGTTTTCAGGATCATGGATGGTGTAGGGAATATCCTGCATGCAGAGTATGTTGCCCCACAAGCATCTAGATGATGATCGTGTGATCAGTGCTGCCACGCACATGATATTTTCTTGCGGAATGGCAATTAATGATAATGACAATTTTTTAATTTAATTGTCGCTGCACGCGGTGGCTCATGTTTTCTGTCTTGCAGTCAAAACTTGTTATCGGTATATATCCAATGCTTTTCATGATTTTGGCGATGCTGATTATTATGGATAATAACAAGCCACATACAGGGTGATCCGTTATTATACAGAAAATGTTCTATCTGATATATGAGTTCCTGGGCCCCGTATGGGATCCATCATACACCTTAGAGCGTGGAGGAGCTCTAAGGTCTATGGGATCCATATCTTATTATAGAGGTGTTCGCATTTTGGTATTTGCAGCCTCCGGGCAGCTAATGAGCTTCAAACGCAAGGTATGAAGTATCCTGACAGGTATGCGTCACTCCAAGCGACTTTGTCTGTCTCATTCTAACCTCAAGTGCCACCATGCACTTTAAAAAAAAAACCTTCAATCTGATTAGGCTTGCAACAAGCAGTGTCCCAGGCGAGGAAAGTGTTGCAGGCTACATGTATGATGTATGGTAATCTCTGATTAGAGCTACACTCTGTAGTGACACCTCTGCCTAAAGTGATCCTCTGGTTCATTTTATGCCAACAAAATAGAAAAGTTTCGACCAGACATATTCTGGAGATGGGGCCTAAAACCACCAGCACTCTCCAAGTAAAAGGAACTATTCTTTAAAAATAAATACAAGTGCTAGAATGCCGCTTCAGAATACTGTATCCCTTTGTCCGAAAGGTTTTTCTGGCACACTGCAGCAGGTCACCTTATGGCCTTGCTGGTATTATTGCAGCCGAACGCCATGTACACTTTACTGCACATTTCGTGAACTCACCTTGGATGCCGAGTGTGATTCTCTGTGCCATGATAATTTTGATTGCTCTTGGATGAGGTCAAGGAATAGCCTGAAAACAGAAACAAATGCTGGAGATACGGAACACCCTTAGGAATATGTTGTGTACTGTACGTATACAGTACACAGCTTATTACGGGACTGATGGCGATCATGATTATCATTGCGTGTAATAATGTTTCCTTGGGTTGAGACTTATTCCCTCTGTGATGGTTTCAGGCGAGACGATGTCACCTCCTCGCAACAAGACGGTGTACTACTGCACGGACACCCCTAAGCTGGCAGCCCTGTGGAGCGTCCTGTGGGTCCTGACCTCGATCCTGGCCATCCGGGAGTTCGTGCAGATGTGCCGGGGGTTCATCCAGTACATCACAGACGTGGAGAACCTCCTGGAGGTCTCCCTCCTCCTCTCGGTCATGCTCCTGTCCTTCGCCGAGTGCGGGTTCACCGGGTTCGTCACCGCCAGGGAGCACTTCGCCGCCGTCTGCCTCATAGTGGGATGGACCACCCAGGTGATGCTGTACGGGAAGATCCCCATGTTCGGGGTGTACATCCGCATGTACGGAGCGGTGGCCACCAGCATCCTGGGCTGCCTCCTCACCTTCCTGGGCCTCCTCTTCGCCTTCGGGCTGACCCTGCACTTCCTGTTCCGCACCATGAAGGAGTTCGACAGCGTCTGGTTCACGTTCCTCAAGACCTTCGCCATGCTGATAGGGGAGCTGGACCTGGCCCGCACCTTCACCGAGCAGAGCCCCAAGGTGCCCTTCACCTCCCACCTCATCTTCGCCCTCTTCATCATCTTCATCTCGGTCATCCTGAGCTCTCTGCTGGTCAGCCTGGCCGTGGCCGCCATCAACTCCATGCAGAGGGACAACGAGTACCTCCAGCTGGTGCAGCTGATCAACGTCACCTCCCAGCTGGAGGACATGCTCAAGGACAGGGCCTACCTCTACCCTCACCTCAACCCGCACGACATCAAGGCCCTCCACCTTCGAAAGGGGGTCATCTACCCTAACAAGAAGGACCACGGAAGGCTCACAAAAGACGCCATGGAAATCGTCATCAACCAGGTCCATTACCCAGCACCATCACCCACGCACATACACCCACAAGCACTCAATCGTCCCTACATAATTTATGCACAGCGGACTATCAAACTACATCTCGGTGTTGTCAATTTGCTTTTTCACAACTAGAATTTACCACTAATGCAAACGCACCTCCGTCGCAATTACACACACTGAATTCCCCATTATCACTTATATTTCATTGTGATCGTTACCGAGGACATTATATATAAGGGAGGCAGCTGAAAAATATTGCTTCCACAGTATAGCTGACCCTATAAGGTTGTCGGAATCATTAAGAGACGCGCCCTGCATGCATAATCGAAGTGGGTCGAGTGCGTAGAATTACCTCTCCCAACAGCTAGGGCAACGGTCCTCTCTGAATATTATTCGGGTGTATGGGCACTGTCGAAATGCATGATTGCAGGGGGGAAAGGCACCGTCGTCGCTGCAACAGCCCTCACGCAAACTATAGGAGTTCACGTAAAGGTCAAACGCTGTAAATAATTGAGACGCGATCAAATCCCTATAACTACACACCAGCTTCCGAAGAAACCTCGTCAAGTATTAAAAATTAACGGCAACAAAAATAATTCATGTCAGAGGTACATGCAACCAAACCAAGGGAATGTTGTTGGCTTACCGCTTGCTGTACGAAGGAAAATAGACAATATTTCCCGCTCTCTGCCGAAAGAGCTGAGTTGCTGATGAACGTGTTCCCTGTCGACACAGTCCATAATATATTATGTGATGTGTTTATGCACGCGACACTGACCCGCATGCTGTTTGTGTGTGACCGCCATTAGAATCGCCCAATACATATAGACATGGGCGCTTGTTGTATTGGGCGATTCAAACATGTAACCACGTAGTAACTGATGCATAATATATTCCCGTCATTTTGGTGGCAATGCAGAACATGAGTCGCAAGGCGTCGTCTGCTCCCAAGTCGTCCCTGGAGGTGGCGGAAGAGCTGCTGACCAAGCTCCGAGTGAAGCTGGACAAGTACATCCTGGACGTGGAGAGAAAGGGGGACAAGATGGCCAAGGAGCTGAGGGCCTACGAGAAGTGCGCGGACCGACTGGCCCACGAGGTCAGGTCACTCAAGTTCCAGCTGGAAAGGGTCACCGAGCAGCTTGGCCAGGTGGCCAGGAGGTCATTCCCAGGGGAGGGCTCCACCTCCGCACCCTGAACGTCACCATCACCCAGCATGATCTGGGTGGTGCTGGGACTCGTTCATTGCTCTATGTGTACATATTATACCCTTCATCACGTGGGGGGTATAGCAGCAGCATTTGGTGTAATATTCATTACGAAGCACTACGGTACCAACCAACGATTACGTCTGGTCACGAATGGCGACCATTCGAAATAAACAGGACTTGTGTAATTAAGGGCTCCTGCTGAATCATCATCATCGTAACATGTTCTGCTGCACGATGCAGAAGTGACAATGTGCAAGTGACAGACTATCACAGATCACCAAAGTTTCTTTGACATTTCCCCTCCCTCCCGTCTCCTTCCACTCCCGCCCTCCTTTCCTTTCCCACCTTTTATTTCAGATCCGTTCACACATACATTATACACCAGACCAGGATAATAAAACAGCTCGTGTACTTTAACTCATTGTATAGCCGTCGGTGCTTTTATTTCTATTGTCCCGTCAGACTCGGATGGACAGCCTGCTGTGGAGGGGGTGAGAGACAGAGACAGGTGGGTGTAACTGGGTGACTCTTCAAGGAACAGCTCAGTGCAGTGGGAGGGGATGCCGGAGGGGGTTGACCAGCTCGCGCTCAGGCTGTGTTATTATTATAAGTTTGAACAAACTCTCCAAGGTCAGTCCATCCCAATAGTATACGTGCAGGTCAAGTCCGATGTGAAGTCACACAATAAGGAGAAGAAACGTTCATGTTATGTGAATAGTGTGTCGCTAACAAACCATCAACGCCCATATGCTTATACAGAAGCGGACAAGGGGGGCGAGAGAAGTGGACTCACGAAGGAAATGATGGGCACGGAATAATGAGCAACAGCAACGTCAGGGTCCTGCGGTGGAGGCACATGTCCCTTGCCCTCTCTTGTTGTTGTCACCGTCATCCCCTCGCTCCTCTTCCTCTCCTTGATGGTCTCCCTCCTGAAGGCTGATGCGGTTGTTGATCCTCAGCATCCGTCTGGTTATGGCACGTAAGGCCAGCTCCCCTGCGAAGCCAGCCAGACTGACCAACCATCCGTAGCAGATTAGTCCCAAAGGCCCGTAGAGCTTCTTGGCGCTCAAGGGTCTCGGATCCCCATCCCCATCACCTTCTCCCCCCTGATTATTCTGACGTCCCCCCTGCCCGTCTTCGCCAGCACAACGACCCGCCTCCTCACCCCACCTCTTCCTTCTGATCCGGTCTTCCCGGATGGCCACCTCCGAATTGAGGCGTATCTGGTTGCTCCGCATGCGATCTCCTATCCCGGACTCGAGTAAAGCGACGGATGTCCACTCCAACGTCCCGAACCCGACGAAATCCTTGTGGGCCAACACCCCAGTGAAGGTGTTGACCGCAGACTCGGCCGCGTCGAAGAAAGGGAAGCGCCCCTCCCAGTCCACCATCTTCCACACGTCCACCGACATCAGCAGCTGGATCCCGAGGCAGGAGGTCCTCCTCGACTCCTCCTTTTCTTGCTGATGCTGGTGACGGAGGACAGCCTCGAAGCACTCCTCCATGGTCTGGTGCATGACCATCTTCTCCTTGATGGACTGGAGAGCCTGGAGGTCGGCGTCCTGCAGCACCAGGGCGTACGCGATGCCGTGCAGGGTCTGCGCCCCGACGCCGTACCCGGACCGGTCCAGCTCCTCGAACGTGGCCGGAAGGGCCTCCCTCCTGGGGATGGCGATGAAGCCGAAGATCATTTCCTGGTAGCCGCAGGTGACCACTATGGCCAGGTACAGCCAGAAGGCCACGAACACCCGGAAGGGATCGGAGGCTGGCACCGGTCGGTTCGGGATCTGCTCCAGGAAGGACTGCGCCAGGTACGCACCCACAGAGAGGACAGACCATGTTGGAAGATGGGCATGATCACCAGCGGGATGGCGCTTGAGCAGGTACCATCCGGCCACTGCGCCCAGCCCTGTCCCTGCCCCGATGCAGAGCCAGACCAGAGGTTGGAAGGGCCAGATGATGGTCTTCCAGGACCAGACCGGACTGGCCTTGGCCGTCACGAAGGTGAAGCTGGAGAACATGGTCGGCGTGGCCATGTTGACGTGCGTCATGGCGTCAGGGTGGTACAGGTAGATGGGCACAAAGTCCGCCTCTCCGGTGATCAGCTCCCCGATGTATCCCACCCAGGACCCGTTGCCCAGCCGGCTCCTCTCCAGGTCGGTCGAGGTCAGGCCCTTCTCGTACACCTCCCAGTGGAAGTTGAGGGACCGGGCCAGGGTGTACACGCCTAGCTCTGCGTTGCTCAGAGACCACGCTCCTTCCATCTCCGCCCGCTCCGACAGCTCCTGAGAGTCGAAGCTCTCCATGAAAGGGGACCTCAGACGCCTCCCACCAAAGTCCAGAGTCGTGTCTGGAAACAGCGACCGGACGGTGATGGCCCGGCCAGGGCGGTGTGTCCCGAGGGACACTAGCCGGGGACCCCCGCGGTCGCAGAAGAAGCAGACAGTGCTGACAGACACCTCGTCACCGTCATCAGGGCCGACTGATGGCTGGAGGCCAACCTTGTACTTCCAGCCTTTGGTTTCCTGGAGAAGAAGGGCCCTGGTGGTGCCGTCATGCTGCCCATCACCATGTTGTTGCTGCTGCTGCCCACCAGCACCAGCACCTCCTGCCCCGCCGTCATCTGATGGGCCAGACCTGATCCAGATGGCAAATAAGTCTCTCCAGGGTTGGACGGCGGTGCGTTGGGCGTGGAACCAGACCATCTCCCTGAAGCTGGACAGGGTCCGTCCGGTTAGCATGTGCAGGACGCAAGAACCGGCCCTGTTGCGACGCTCAGACGCGTCCCACAAGTCCTTATTGTTGACTGAAGCAGCATCACCACCCTGACCATCACCGCCATTAGCAGGGGAAGAGGCGTCCAGCAGGTCCGTCGGGTGAAGGCGGAGCTGCACCGTCGGGATGTAGTCCAGACTGACGTTGCGGGCCAGCTCCTGCAGGGACTCGGGCAGGAGCCCAGCATAGTCGTGAGCCACCACCAGGCTGCAACTCCTGATGCTAGACGTGCTGATCAGGCCGCCGACAAGGCTGGACACCGGCCCCACTCCGCCTCTCTCGGATGCCAGCATCGCATCTCTGTAGGGCACGCTGCTGGCCATCAACGCCCCATGATGACGCGTCGTGGCCAGCTCAGCAACAAGGCAGCATAAGGAAAACGCTGATCGGACAGCAGCCTCAAGTCTCATGTCCTATAATATATAGACCTATACTCTGAAGACTATTGAGACCAGCAGCAGCAACTGAAGCACCTGCTCCCCCGGAACCCCCAGTTCACAAAACCCGACGTCAGCTGAAGAAGGCAGCGGTATGCACCACGTGTACATACTGTACGTGCGTCACTGCTGCCTCGTTGCTTGAAATCATGCTGCCCCTGTAACTGTACGTAAGTATATCAAGACATAGGATCTGAAAGCCAGCAAACAAAGTTGCTCTGTAATAACGGTTGTTATCATCACGATCAAAGTGGTTCTTGGGCGCCAGGTACAAAGACCACTCTCGGTATATCACAGTACTCCTGGTGTCCTGGAAGAGGCGGGCGGGCGGGGGGGGGGGGGGCNGGGGGGGGCACTTAACGCAGGCGCCGGCGCGGCGGCTTCAAGCCCGTTGAATAGCAATATTGATGGCATATATCAGTCGATATTTCGGTCCTTTCAAACATTCACAAAATCACATCAACCATCTCTTGAATAATAATAATAATAATAATAGACCGCTGTTGTATACGTAATGAGGCAAATCAGAGTGACATAAAAACTCGCACTTGCACCTGCATCGCTCTTAAAGTCGGATGAGAAAATAACATACAACATATTAATGAACCTTATATTGGATGGAAATAAGCTGTCCATTGCTGACCCTGATGGACAATGCGGGATGTTGTATGCTGCGGAATATTTCCCAGATATGGAGTCTTACTCGACCGGCTGCGACCTGATGCTGTGACTTGACAGTGTTGTCCCCTCTTCTTCAACACCATCTTGCCACACAGCAGCAGGCGATCGGGACATAACCTCCATCCCCATCCCGAATTCATGGCGTCGCATTGTTATCACGCATTATTGCATTGACCCCCACTGCCCCACCCCCGCCACATGTGCAACCACTCAGCAGCAGCTTGCACTTCATAACCACATTGGAAGTAACCTGTATACGTGTTCCAAGGGAGATTGAGAGGTGGGGGAAAATCGCTATGGGAAACGTACTACTATCTATATAGAGCCCTCAGCCCTGTGTTTGACTCTAAACAACTCCCAGGCAAATTATCCAAAAACATAGTGGTATGTATCGTTAGAAAGCTTGTTTAAATCCGCTTTACATACAGTATATATACTGTATGTAATGTGGATTTAAACAAGCTTTCTAACGATACATATACCATTATTTTTTGGATAATTTGCTTGGGAGTTGTTTAGAGTCAAACACAGGGCTCTACATTAAATAAACGGATAGTATACATGTTTGCATTCCCATCGAAAAACAATATTGCGTATTATATGATATTATGAACGTGTCCATGTTCGGGCAAGAGAGTTACCTTTTAGAGATTTAGACCGTTCAGATACCTCCCTCGTGGCCAGGGCGTCCGGAGTAGTGGCTGGTGGCGAGGGGGCTTGATCTGGCGAAGCACCGTATTACACAGTGTAATATTTAAGGGAAACGGAGTGGCGCTGCGGTAACGTATACATGAGCACACGGATGTTAAGGTCCCGGGTTCGATCCCAGCCCGGGGACACCCCCTTCATCTCGTGCTGAGTTCAGGGTCACCTCTGGCTTCGTCTCGGGTGGTGTTTCCAACAGACTAAACCACCCGGGGGAGTTCACTAAAAATGGCCACAGCGTCAGATGCACTGCACCTTGCACATCCCCTCCTGTCATCCTGCCCGTGGGCCCGGGCGCTTCGTCAAAGGTTTCAATTGTAGCTCAACAAATAGAGGTCCGTGCGATATGCCCCCATGTGGGGGCGAAAGCACATTACCCCAGCATTATTATATTTAAATTTAATATCGAGTGTCTGTCGTCTGAGATGGGCAGGGGTGGGGTGTGGGACGGGTTGTTTATAGGTTTATTTTCACAAGTTTTAATTTAGTTCATATGTTATTGGGTTAGCTTGTGTCTCTCCCTTCATCTCTGACTACCCCTCATAGGGAAATGTCGTGATGTTGTTGTTGTTGTTGATATACCTCCCTATAATGTGTTATGCTCACCTTTTCGCCATTGTTTCTTCTTCTTCTTCTTCTTCTTCTTCTTCTTCTTCTTCTTCTTCTTCAGGAAATGTATTTCCCACTATATAGTACAGTTAGTAGACTGCATTCACATAATGCGCGGCAATAATAACAGTTGGACTGACACCAAAAACATGTATCATATACACTATATTTAATGAACAGGTACGATCAAAATGGCGGTGCACATCGGAGCGCTAAAGGGGCTGGGGACCATGCAGCATCAACAGGAGCAACGTAGATGGCCTGGTGGCAGATGCATCATGTCATACATACATCATGCATACGTCACCAGTCATCGTCGAGCTTGGCGACACTGCCGAAATTCTATTAGAAGATACAGCCCCCCCCCCNCCCCCCCCCCAAGTCACTCCCTATATACCGCAGTAGTAGTACATTGCTACCCCCGTGAGCTTAGCTAATGTCCCCTACCGAGGGGGGTTGACCACGGTCGGCACTTCTATAGAGTCAGTTGCCTAGATGGTCACGCCGTACCTAAAGCGTGGCAATTCTGAACCATTAGGGTCGACTCCGATTGGCTGGCCTCCTTGGGCCACCACATGAGGCCTTTCGGACTCCAGCCAATCGGAGTCGACCCTAATGGTTCAGAATTGCCTCGCTAGGTAAGGCGTGACCGTCTAGGCAAGTGACTCTAGCGCCGACTGTGGCCAATCCCCCTGGGTGGGGGAGATCAGGTATAAGCTCACGCGAAAAGAGGGCGAGTGACTGGGGGCTGTATTGGAACAACCAAAGGGATCCCATTCGATCTATGGGATGGGAGGTGCAAGGGGCACACCATCACATTGTTGAATGCGGAGGTGGGTTATTGGGTGAGGTGTCGGGTGATGCAAAGCAGGTGGAGGGTTGGTGATGTGGTGGCATCATCAGCACTGCGGGAGGAGGACCAGTGGGAGTGGGGTGAGGACCACGGTGACGTGATGTGGGTGACGACGACTCTGCAGGTGAGGAGCATCAGGGCCTTGTCTGCAGGCGGGTCGCTCAGACTCGTTGGCGCCTCTCTATCTGCTGACTATACAATACGCTACTGGCACCTGACGAAGCTGACGACTCCGTTGGCCCAGGGCACGACCGGGTCTGGCCCCGGGGCGGAGTGCGTGGGGCAGGAGAGCCCCGGGGCGCACTTGCACTTGGGGTTGACCAAGAGGAGGGAGTCGGTGCGGCTCAGCACCTTGCACGACTCGTCCGACCGGCAACGGTGCAGCTGGTCCACGCGCAGCATCATCGGCATCATCATTGAGCATCGGCACCAGCATACGGCCAACAAGCACCGCGGCATGGAAGGAAGAGAAAGGCAACAGATGGGATCCTCGTGAGTCAACAATACATTGAGAGGAGGAGACGAGGATGGGATAAAAGCGCAACGGGGTGGTATATAGTGGTGATGAGGTGGGTCATACACGTACCGGCAGACATACGTAGACGAAGGCGAAGAGGAGCCTCCGCCCAGGTCCGTGGTCCCCGAGGCCCTTGAGGGTGTTGGCTTCCTGTCCCGGGTGCGACTGGCCCGGGACCAGGTGGTAGTTGTGGTCCTCTGGGCAGCGGCACATGAGCCTCTCGGACTGCATGGTCAGGAAGCCCGGGGTGCCCCCGCCCAATAAGGGGATGTCCTCCGGCACCGTCCGCCACGAACGGTAAGCCGCCTGGCCCGGGAAGCACCTCCGAAGCTCAGGGGCAGTGCCGCAGAACTTATGGAAAAAAAAGCACAAAACAACAACTGTTATCAACGAGCTATCAAATCACTCTAATAAATTATTATTATTATTATTATTATTATTATTATTATTATTATATTTATAGACATTGCGCTACATCACAGGTGAAGGCAGCATGTGCCCCAATGGTTCCGATTTTTTAAAACGGGAACCTAAACTGCATTGTTGGGGTGCTTTTACGAGAGGATAAGCGCAAATCTGAAGATGATATAATTATGTCACGCAACGCCAAAGAGAGTGCTTCTCAAAATGACGACGTATATATAATATCAGAATTCCCGACTTGCTTCGGAATGAAGCGAATCCGCATAATTATCTCGTCACGGCAAATGACGGGAAATGCAGCTCATTCAAGTCCGTGTAATTGCTGGTGGGAGAGGCGCACCTGGATGCAACAGGTGCGAGCTTCCGACCAATCAGATGAGTATATCAGATCGATACCTGACTGGAAAAACCAGACAAGTCAGCAAATTGAAAGTTTTGCGCGGCCAGACCAACCAGACATTATACTCATGAAGAGTGATATGGCTGGCAGTTGGCAAAAACCAGACTTCACACTATATAGTTGGTGGTAATTTTTCCTCATCTTGCAGATTTCGTCACTTCTTGTCTGGTTTTTCTGGTGGTCCGTGGAGTAAGAATAGCTCCATTGGGTATGACTGTGATGGCTAATGAGACCTGCCCCTACAGCAGCAGGAGCAGAGTTTGGATGTACGAGGACCGTGCATGGTTGACCGTGGCTATATATAGGTTGCCCGGGAACCAGCAGCGAGTCAGCCAGCGAGGAATATAATTATATAGGCAGGGAATAAGGAATGAAGGAGATAAGAGAGGAAGCTCAGCATCCACAATGGTCCTCTCTGCTGCTGCTGCTGCTCACACCGCAGCTACATCCCCGCCGCTGTAATTATATACTGCTTCACCATCATTATAATAATTATTATTCGCATGGCATACATCCCCATCCCGGGTTAAAACTACACTGCGCTTGATTAATGACACATCTGCCAAAGTTGTAGTCTGAGGTGAAGGTGGTTGGGTGGGTGGGGGTTGGAGCAATTAAAACCAGAAGGTCCAATTATTAATCAGTGAGTCAAGGAAGGAAGGAAGGAAGGAAGGGTGTGATATAGGTAGGGAGTCAAGATGATGGAAGGAATAAGGAGGCCGATGGGTGATGATCAGATCTGACTTGCTGCTGCCTGATGAGGCCGTTCTAATTATATGATGGGAGCAACAGAATGTGCTATAAGGGCGCCCATCCACGTCACCAGCAGAGAGAGGCATCACTTGACAGGCCTACAGACACAGGCAGACGTGCTCGGGAGAAGCGAGGGCAACAGGTGTGCGGAGAGTCGCCTTATATGGGAATGACAACAATTATATTCATGTTAAATCGAAAGCGACAGCATGATCACCTGCCTGGACTCCACCCACCGCACGTATTGTATACCGCTCAAAAACATAAAGAAGATTTTGCATTTAACTCAAGTGCAGCCTGCTCTTGAATCAGCTGCAAAATCGTCTCTATGTTTTTCAGCTATAGTACGTGTATTATCCCTCCCTCCTCTATAATTATAATAGAGTGATAGTCTCCACATGCTAATGGCAGTCGGGGTGATCTGCATATACGTATAGAAGAGGGGGAAAACACTTTTTCCCATCCATTTCCCCCCCACCTCCCGCGATCTGCTTTTCGTCCAACTTATATTGTTCCCATTTTAGCTATTTCGTGCCTGGATCATGCTCCACGAGTGGGGCTCATCAAAACTGTGAACTTTTGACTCGTTTCCAAACGATTTGGTAAACAAGATAATTGCGCAATAAATATGCATTAGACCCCCAATAATAATGCAATAATAATGCGAGGGTGAACTTCAGTATCGCAGATTACAAGGCAAAAAAAAATTGCAAACAAAAATGAGCGAATAATTATATGGGCAGGAGATGAGCGCGGGGTTTTATATCGGCTATATAGGTCTGTACAAGACGTATATAGTTGCTGTATGAGAAATCATTAATAAACTATCATTATTATAGGATTATCATTAACTATATGAACGTGCGGTGTAGTACAGTAAGTGTACCTTGTACTGGTCGGAGCCTTGTGTGACTGATCGTCCGTCGAGCTGGTCCCAGGTGAGGGGGCAGGACCTGGAGTCTGGAGGGCACCGGCAGATGGCCTGCACGTTGACCCCTCTGGAGTTGACCTGCAGGAAGGCGCAGGCTGACCTCTCGTCGCCGCACATGGGGAGGTCCAAGGAGCCCTGCCGAAGCAAGACATATATACATGCACAGGTCAGACACCATCACACGCGTCACATCCCGATGTCCGTTTCCTCCAGCACCGCGCGCATTCGCAGCACCTGGCAATATTTATTGCTATTATGCTGGATTTAATTGCCCAAATGGAAGTGGAACATTATTATTGTAACACATTGCATGGCTTATCGGTGGCTGGCCTTTGGCTTCGCCTCTCTGGTGCTAATTTTAATGCTTTGCGGTTTACAGTTTATAGGCACGGACATCCATGGGGGGAAATTCTCGCTCATCAACAGCCGTTGAGTGGACCCAAGAACAGGCCTGACCACAAACAGGACCTGTCGCAGGACAATGCCGCAAGAACTCGATAGTATTTACTGGAATTGGGCTACACATGACTACAGCCTGTCTAGCTGGCCGTTGACATTGGTCCAAAGGAAGGCTTCCCCAGACACGTCCATCAGCAGACTTGGGCCCGCATACATCTGTACGTATATATTTGCGTATATATTTGCGTGGCCTACATTCAGTGCTGTGGCAGCCAGAGGCCCATCATGTCCTTAGTAATCCCACCTTTGCGTTTGGCAAGGATGTTATAGATTCAATGCATGGCGTGCTTGTGAGGCTGGGAACACGGAGGGAAGCAAGCCAGTTATTGTTGCCGGACCCCGACGGCCCGCCAAGCCCAGGAGCAGAAAAAGGAGCTTGCAGAAAAATAGTGGTGCGAATGTGGGGCAGCAGAGTCATGCGGGCCATGCACACGATGATGGTGATGCAACGAGACCTGCTGGTTGCCCGACTTTTCGAGAAGGTTTTTCCGTGTTGTGAGTAATGAAAGGAAAAGAAAAAAGAGGAGCCGCTGGAGGGTGCGTGCCAACAACCGGTTATTGCGGGGCAATACAAGGAGAGGGGGATGGGTGGATGAGGAGAGAGAGAGCGGACAACATACTACTATACTGACCTGCCTTCTCCTGCTGGTGGTGGTGGAAGTGGATGAAGACGATCCTTCATCTCCATCACCTGGTCTTCCCCCCTCCCTCATCTCTTCCTGGCCGGCAACAGCAGCGGCAGCGAGCGTGGCAGCCGCGGCTACTTCCGCATCCTGGTCGATCTCGTTGCTGAGGAAGACGGATCCAGCGGCCTGGACCACGCTGCTGCCGGTCATCGTCGTCATCGTCGCGCTCAGGAGGAGCAACATCAGGCCGGGAGAGGGACTACCAGAGGGGGAGGACGGACCGGAAGAGATGCCGAAGTAAGCCATGGCACACTCAGTCACACACCCTCAACAATCTGCTGCCGATGTTGTCGGGGCTGCCCGAATGGCACCACCACCACCACCACCGCCTCGACCTCTGACTTCCTTCCTCTTCTTCCCCGGATTGGGGGTGGTGCACCTGCTGCACTGGGCCCTCTCAGCCGTGCGTCTCCTCCGGCAATGTCCGCAGCAGCACTCTATCTGCCCCTTATATGGATGCTTACTGCCACCCCGCACACACCTATCAACCACCACCAACCACTCTGGCAAGGCAACGGACGGTGCCGGATGGGCGGCCTCTTTCTGTCCCTCTGATCTTCTTTTGCAGACAACTCGCCCAACCAACCAACCAACCACCTGCCCTTATTCACAGCTTCTTTGCCACTGCTCTTCTGTCTCTCCGCTGTCTTCACCGCCGAGTGTCTCGAAACTTATCCTCTTAAACCCCCCAGCAGCCCCCACCCCTCCCTATATTTCCCCTCTGGCCATCCACAACTCCCTCCTGAGGCAGGCAGGCAGGCAGCCAGCCAACCAGTCCCGATGCCCCTGCGCAGGGTCCTCACCTCTCACACTCGCTCCAGCAGAGGCCCCATCCCCCAACACAACGAACACGACACGACACACACACATCACATACACCCTGGGTGTACTACCTCTATACCCGCCAGCCTCACAGATAGGTGCAAATAAAATCACCACTTTACAGGCTACCTATATACTCTCTCTGCATGTATGTATATGCCACACCATACCATCCTTTCCTTCCTATGCTTATTGGCGGTCTCCTCCACCTGGGGGATGGCCATGAACCCATGATTACCGTATATTCAAGCACCATCACTTGGGATCTGCTCCTTCGAGGTGCTGATGGGCGGGTTGCTTTTCCCATTCATACTTCTCCTGGACAACGGCCTCATTCGCGCCCCAGATCTGGGGATTGTGCCGCTATAGATGGGTCGTTATACGATCGCAACCATCGCGCAGATCACGTGCCGCAGTGGATGCAATCCTGGAATGAAGCGGGATTTGTGCTTAGGCAGGATATGAGCTGAAAACACGTGGCCCTTATTTCTAACACTGGCCAAGATCCAGGAAGTATGGCCGCCTCCAAGTAGAGCTTTTGGATGATTTCGAGGCAGATATCTGCACTTTACCATGGCGGCGTGTCGCAAAGTTGGCTTGGACCCTCCTGAGGAAGTAGGCGATGACCCTCGGAAGAGGAGGACGTTGAGAAGCCAAACACGAGAAGTCGTCCATCGGGTGTACACTTACTTCAAGAGAGAAAAAGAGGCAGGTGAGCCCCTCTGCGACGTTGCCAGAGCTACCGAAAGAACAGCTGAGGCCACGGGTGTAAATGGACGCGATTGCATTTCCCGCCGGAAACTTGGCAACGTTGTGGGAAGGGGGTGTGTCCTGCGCGAATGGACGTCCAAAAGCGGTTGCGATCGTTTATTGACCCATCTATAGTCAGGCGCCCAAAATTGGCATACTACTACTACTACTACTACTACTACTACTACTACTACTACTACTACTACTACTACTACTAATAATAATAATAATAATAATAATAATAATAATAATTGTGGCGTTTAAAAGACCCGTCCCTCTTTTCCCCGTGAGAGGAAAGGGCCATTCCGTATAGGCTCAGGTTGGGGGGGATGAAGTTTGTCGTGGATAACGAGTTGTAATACCGCATAGAGAGTTGTAAGAGCCTATACGTGATGATGGGCGTGTTCAGCGGGACACATAATTAGACCCCCGAGTGAGGCGAAATTGGCCACACACTAGCAGCATCCATCCGAGTATAGTGTGTGTATATAATTATATAGAATGCTTTTCAATAAAATTGTATCGCATCTATAATTATAGGCCCTGTCTGTCTGCCTCCCTCTCTCACGCATTAGGCGATGGTGACAAAGAAAGACCCCAATAATGCAGCATATAAAACCACTCCCTCAGCGTCAATCAATACGGAAAATTTAAACTACACAATTATTGTGCACAATCGGGACTGCCACGCACAATAGATCTATTCTTTGCGAATTTCCCCTCTCTCGGCAGCCTCTTCCCATTATGATTTATCCTCATTAATGTCACATCTTTCCCACAAATGGCGAAGGGAAAAGGAGAGACTTATTGATTCATCTCCAATCCGACAAGAGCCTTTGTTTGCCTCTATACAAATGTCTATTGTCGCCACCGCAGTCAGCCCTGCTCGACTCTTGCAGCAGCATAATGCCCATCATTCATACAATATTATTTGAAGGAATGCGATACTGTAGAGAGAGGGTGTGTCCATCCATATACAGGAGTATTGTACACATGTGTGCAGGCGGAGAGAGGTGGACGTCATGCAGCAGCATCAGGTCATACAGCGTGTCTAAGAATTTAGCTCTTCACATCCGCACCATTATTGCATCATTGACATAGAAATCATTTCGGAGACGCTCACCCAACTGTTAACCAATCCTCGGCAATATTATTAGTTCGGCATCGTTGGAAATCCCATTCCATGGACTTTCCAATCATGCAAATCACTCGACGCTAACGGATTGTTTCCTCCGGCAACCACTTTCAGGACCAACAACAATCACGATAAGTTAATGAGGTCCTCATGTTTACCGCTTCCAACAGACCTGCCAGAAAGTTTAGGGACACCCTCCCAAACTGTATTTCATCTTCTTCCTGTCCCCAAACCTTTGGACAAATCGATCATTTTTCCTGCACCAGTCAATTCTACGTAAAAACCGATCCATTACGACAATCATATTACTTTGAAGTGTACGCCTAATAGAGTCTGCGTAATTAATTATCAAAGTATTTTAATGCTGCTGTATTTATGGCACTTCCTAAGCTGTCATATTTTCTCTCGCGGAAATGCTGAGGTGTATGACTATGAAATTTTGAGGAAAAAAAGTTCAGAGGGTACTGTATGTGGTAGTAACTTCAGAAAAAATTAGAAAAATTTATTTGGCAAAGTAAAAAAAATGGCGCCATTGTGTGAGTGATATTTCCAATTTAGTATGGGATTTTGTACGGACTGAACGTTTTGCAAACTGTTTGCCAATTTCGCAGTTTTTTTTACTTTGCCAAAGGAATTTGTCAAATTTCTTCTCAAGTTACTACCACATACAGTACCTTTTGGACTATTTTTCCTCAAAATTTCATAGTCATCCACCTCAGCATTTCCATGAGAGAAAATATGACAGCTTAGAAAGTGTCATAAATACAGCAGCATTAAAATACTTTAATAAGTAATTACGCAGACTCTACCTGGCCCATCTTAAACTGGTGGCATGCATCTCCCAGCGTTATCGAAGGCAGACACTGTACCACATTGAGTACTGAGAAAATGCGAAGACGCAACCAGCAGCATAAAAGGAACAATCCGCGTCCTGAATGCAATGTCAATTCATCCAACTCGATGCCCATCCACCCACCAGTAGCCTCCTGCTTGTGACATGCTCCATCCATATACACTATCTAATTAGTACAACTTGGCAATATAAGATGAAACAACAATCAAATGAACCCTAGGAAAGAAATAAAGAGAATGAATCAGAGCGTAAGCGGGTCGTCTTCACCCACCCATCCGGTGCCTCTGCACAATGAACACGTATACAGTAGCTAGCTGCACTGTACTCGTCATTCCAGGAATTTCCAGATCGAGTGAAACGTAACTGAAAAAGGGGGCCGTTCCATCGCGGTGAAAAAGGTGGAGGAATCAAAATGGAAGAATATCCATCCGGTTGGTGTATAGGTGGGTCGTGGGTGGGTGTACTGTACGAGATACACGTCTAGAGGACC
This sequence comes from Catajapyx aquilonaris, assembly GCA_000934665.2. Classification (NCBI taxonomy): domain Eukaryota; kingdom Metazoa; phylum Arthropoda; class Diplura; order Dicellurata; family Japygidae; genus Catajapyx; species Catajapyx aquilonaris. The sequence goes on from JYFJ02005250.1 coordinate 26,057, forward strand.
AGAGCAGTAAATGGAATTGGTAACCTGGTGGTGGAGACGGCACGCCTCTCCTCCTCATGACGTGCATCCAAGGCAGCATGCTGGACTGTATAAAGAAA
>JYFJ02005251.1:0-26108 GCA_000934665.2 Catajapyx aquilonaris
AGCTGTTATTATTTGCAAAATATCTTGTCCGTATCTTCGGAGTACGCGTAAGCCAAAAACTGTGTGGTTCGGGCCGATCTGGGGCCGAAGGGGTTAATCATTGCCTTTGCTGTGATGGATTTTGATAGTGGGAGGAAACGGGAGAACCCCGAGAAAACCCACGCGAACACGGAGAGAACCCATCGAAACTCTATCCACATAAGTATCCTCTGACCGATCCGGGGATCGAACTCGGGACCTTAGAGGTGGAAGGCTGCGGCGCTAACCACTCCGCCACCGTGTTGCCCCCAATAATTTTTATTGGACATTGTTCCTAAAAATATTAGATCAAAAAGTGAAACTCAGTTTTTAAATATCCGTCCCTCAAGACCGAAGCAGTTTGGTGGAGTGGATAAGGTGTTCGACTGCTAATCAGGAGGTCCTGGGTTTGAGTCCCGGGGCCGGCAATCCTAAACGTGGTTTTCTGTGGTTTCCCACGGCCCCCCACGAGAATTCCGGGACTACTTCCTAAATAATTAGGCCACAGCCGCTTCCTTCCATCCCTATCCTATCCCAAAAAGCAAAGTAAAAATGAAAGCAAAGAGTTCCAGTCAAAACAAAATTGGGATGAACTCCACTAAAGAGCCTCCGGCTGATAACGGGGTATGAATTATTATTATTATTATTATATCCGTCCCTCAAGTAGTGAAAATCTGGGCTCAAAAGTCTAGAATTTGCCATTTTTTTGCACTTGAAATGGCCATAGCAGGCACTAAACAGCTGCTGGAATTTTCATATTAATTTTTTAGACACTAGTTGATGATGACCAAGTTTTTGAGTCCCATCTTGTTCAACAATGATAATTTTGTTAAAATATTAATATTGTTATCGTATTGCCTCACTTAAAGCGACATGCCGGTGTAGTCGAGGTCGACCAGTTTTTAGAAATGCACGATCTGGTGGCTATACCGGCATGGCGGTCTAAGCGAGGCATGCCAGTATAAGGCAAGGTTTTCTTAAGCACAGCATTATCATGATCTCTGTTACTACTCAAATGAACGCATTACACCATTTTCTACAGTGCGGATCCAGCCCAGGACACTTCCATTGCCTGACACATCGCATAAGATCACTCGTTAAGTTCTCTCTCTGCAACATTTTCAATTAAAAGTGCAAGACTGCATGGAGGGAAGCATAACCTACTATAACAGGATATTTCATACATTGCGATTGGATTTTAGCTGAGTAATGAGGCTTCTCAGACAAATTGACACCACTACATAGAGAGATCCTACGATTGTCAACAAGATCTGCGACCAGCGAACTATTGAGCAAAAGGAAGGACTGAAGGAATTTATTGCCTCTATCATTTGTAATGCTTCCCCTCTGAGAGCCGGCTGAATGTGGGATTGGTCACACTCCATGCCCTGCGCAACAGGTGAACTTGCCTAGTCTCACAGCCCTGTAGGCCTGTACTCAGACATTTTTCACTGTAACATTATTTTAGTACAGTACCATATGCATTCCAAAAAATTAAGACAAGGATCAAAATTATGGAAATCTGCCTCAGGTATTGCAGCATGCTGGCCACCCCCGGGTTATACCGGCATGCTGGTCGACCTCGTTTTATACCGGCATGCTGCTTTAAGGCCCCTAGTCTGGTGACCCAAGGTAAGCTTGCCCGAGGGCTATCACCATGGCAACATATGTAAAAGGATAGCAGTAAACAACCAGTTACCCATGGGGGCAAGCTACCCGGGGTCACCAGACTATATACATAAGTGAGGTAATACGGTATTTTGAGTTCCTTCAATTAGTACAGTAGATGTGCAGCAATGTTGTGTATTAATTCGTTCCAATATAGCAATTGCGGCGCTCAGAGGAAAAACGGAATATCCCAACCTACCTCCGATTTTGAGATTGTAGTGCTTTGTACTCTCCTGCCATCTACCTTTCATGTGCTGAAGTCCCAAATGAATTGGGATATGCCAAAGCTCACATATTCCACTTGTAAAATTGGTCCGCAATGGAAAATCCTATTATCTTGCAACACAAAAAGCCGTTTATCTCAAAATGAACTCTGGTTGGAATATGCCGTTTTCCCTCAGAGCACCTCAATTATTCTTGTTTGCTTGTAAAAAAACATCTGAAAATGTAGGCCTATCACAATCTCACCCCGTTTGACTGGTATATTATACATTACCAGTATGCTCATTCTGTCTATTAACTTTACAGAAGGAATGGATGAGGGAGGGGGCGGCAGATGACCAACTGCTAAAAAGTATAAATACGGCCCTGCTAACACCGAATCATTCTGCCTCCCAATAGGTTCTAACTTTGGCAGATTTTACCAGGCATTCGATTGCAATAGCAACAATAAAAATCTTAACAAAATTGAACTCACTGTCAGTCCTATAGTGTTGTACAACTAAACAAAATTTTAAGAAGAAAGCATAGTGTGATAATTACCACCATTTATTGTTCTGGAACATACAGTAGGCCTACCAATATTCAAGGGACTTGGATATTTTAAGTTCACGTTTCAAGGCACGTTTCAACCCAGTTATAATAAAATATATGGTAGTAATTACCCACTTTAAAAACATGTCTATTCGTACGTACTTGAAAACCTTTTGAAGCGACTCTGACGCCATATTATCTCCTTCCCGATCTTCTTCGAATCTTCGTTCAAGTGCTAATCCTGCTCACTCAGCATCTACATGAAAGAAGAACCTGTCACACGACTTCGCATGCCCCTATATCTTTTTTTTTTATCTGGTACCGGCCGGCGCGGCGGCCACGTCTGGCAACTCCGCCCCCTAAATGCATGGGCTTGGGGATAGTGTCGGTCCGTCGGTCGTGGTGTCGGTTCTGACTAGCGGATATCAGCTCCTGTCACCAATTCAATCGAAGGTCCCCTTTCGATGGTTGTCGGACCTAGGATACAAAATTGTCACCATTTTTCACATAATAATCATAACTTCAACCCGCTTCAACCTGTACAGTACTGTACTTCGGAAAGGAGTTATTTACACTTTTCAGCTACACATAAACTTCAGCGCATGCCTGCAGCACAGCTATTGGTCGGTAATGTATTGCCCTTTAATTTGATTGGCCAGTGACAGCGATCGTCATTTACGTTCACGTTGCCATCTGTCGGGTACTGATGGTAGCGTACACTGCAGCTATTTTGAAATAGCAGTTATACAGTGCAGCTGATCAGAACTTATTAGCTTCATAATAACAGCTACTTTAATGTTTTCAATCGTCGGTTTAATCGCCCATCTACCGAAATTATTATTATTTTGATATATTTGCCGAACCTCCCTGCCTGTAGGCGGTAAAGGCCTGCTCCGGCCTGCTCTGAAAGGTTTACATGTGGTTTTGGTTTACACCAAATTCTGGCTGCGCAATTGGCTAATATTCATAGAAAATATTATAAAGTGCTATCTATCACTAGCTATACAGGTATAACTGCTACGCTACACACGACGGTGAGCCAAAACGCCTTCCCTTTCCGTAGTCGGCGCTGGGGCGAGCAGTGTGGCTGTGTGATCTACCTTCGTTGCGTGTAAAACATGGCCGTCGGAAAGAGCAAAGGACCTAAGCGCGGAGGAAAGAAGGGTGCTAAGAAGAAGATGTAAGTACTTATTCCATGATTCCGTCAGTGCCAAATTCTGCACATGGTTCTACCCTACCCGTGCATCTACCTGGATGGGTGCGAGCAAGTGGAGAAGGGGCCGATGTGGTCGGATTTTGAGACGGCCTCGGAAACTTCCTCGTGGCATTTTTAAAGCTGGCATGCTCCATATCCCAGTGTTGGTCACCTTTTCCTGCGCTGAGAGCGACAAAATGAGAGCTAGCGTGGGTGTCATCATTTTTGACAGATTTGCCAGTTTGAGGCACACAGTTTCGGCCGATTACTCCAAGCCCTCCATAATACTTCACACGAGGCACCAATGTTGATGGCAGAAACTGCATTGCAATTATATGGTAGAATATTGCTTCCTGTCGAAACATGAAACTGGAAAGATAGGACTCATCCGCACTGGGATAAAAAAACACCCCCAATTAGGTCATACTATCTTTTTGGAGTTGATTGTTACAATGATGGTTTTCTCCACAGCATTGACCCGTTCACCCGTAAGGACTGGTATGATGTCAAGGCTCCATCCATGTTCAAGGTCCGCCAGATCGGCAAGACCCTTGTCAACCGAACGCAGGGAACAAGTGAGCATCTGCATTAATTTATTTTGTCGTTATGTATATTTTGGTGCTGAGAATTGCCAGAAATCTGCAACCATTAGTGATACGAAGACTGCATTAGGGCTTGGTCCCTAGCCCAAGAAGTGTGCAAGTAAATAATGATGTTGAGCAAAACAATGAAACTGATACATGACAATTGAGCTTCAAACACTTGTATTAACATAATGAAGTTAGGTTTGCTGCTACATGCCAAGTGTGTACACACTATAATGGACATGCATGAACTTATTTATCAGCTATAGTTATGCTTGATATCAATGAGAAAATGAAACTGGGGGTCGAAGATTGCAGTAGTTATAGAATGGGGCACAACAAGCTACAAAAAAATAAATTAAGATTTTAAACTTGCAAAAACAAATACAAAGTTTTTAAATATGGCACAAGTGTCATTATTGCTTAGTTTAATGTTATGATTCCTATTTTGCTAACCTTACTATCAATTACATTTTTATGTCTACGGTTACTATTTGATATTATCATGCTTGGCCATGGTTTCTCAACTTTTACCCTTGCAGAACCCTTAAAATAATAATGGATTCTCAGGGAACCCCTACATAAAAATTATTAAGTAATGACTTTTTTTTAAACATTTACTACGTATGTGATTAGCCTATTCATCACTATTTCTCGTGGAATACCTGTTGAGAAACCTTGTGCTAGACCCTCACTGTTTAAATCTTGTCTCTAGATACCATGTTACAGAAGTGCAAATTGGTCACCTTAAGCCATGTCAACATGGAGAAATTATGTTGATGCTACCAGAAGTTCTCCATGTTGATGTACAATTACAATGCCAATTTGTATTTTGTTTGTGGGTAATAATGGGCATGCGAACCACAAAGTTTCGACTGCTGGAGTATACAATAGTTTACAGGAAAGAGGAAAAGCTTTGGTGGTTGACACTATGACTCCAAGCAAATTCATAATTAAAGTGTTTCAATTTTTATTGGAGAGGCTGATGTGGTGTTTTGTCACAAATCGCAAGGAAGGGGTAGAGGTACAAAATTGTGTGCAGGTGATAGAAACTGAAATACATTAGTACATCACAGTGCAATATGTAAATACCTGATTGCTGAAGGCCTAGACCTGTCGTGTTACCATCACTTGCACAGCATTTTCTGCCTGTACCTTTGACTTAATTTGTGACTCATTCATTCTCCTTGGCTTAATACTTATCATTGACACAGGGTGGTTGGGAGTGGCAAGCAAAAGTGATGTTGGTGTTCCAACACAAATCAATACATCACAATGCCGACTGTTATTGTTTGAATTTTTTGTGCATTGGAGCAGAGTCATTGTTAGTTTTGCGTTGCATTCATTGGTACACTAATGGAAAAGATGAAAAAAAAAAAGGAAAAGAAGAAGAGAAGTCTTGTACTATCAGTCCACCGAGAATTGTCACAGCGGCAGCGCATGAACTACAATCTACGAGCACTTCTCCATTGACTTCTCCCCCCGGAAGTGCTCGTAACTGTAGTTTGTGCGCTGCCGCTGCGACAATTCTTGGTGGACTGATAGTACCCCTGTAAGCAGGCACAGGTGGAAGCATGCACGAATCAGTTTGTACTCACCCATGCTTCCAACTGTGCCCCCATTGCCGCTGCTTGCAGGGGTACAATACTATTTTTTCCACTAGTACTTATAAAGTGAATTGTGATTTTTGTTCTGGCCTGAGAGTGCATATTGCTTAGTTGTTTGCCTTATTTCTTTTCAAATGCCATCAGCCTGCCTGCACATTTCCATAATTTTGCTTTAGCTTATTTTTTAAAACCAAGCAGTATGTCTTGGGCGTATGATCCTGTATCCCTGACACCGTGTTTAATACAAGTGTTTGTCAATGGATGATAATTCACTCTCCCTTTTTTGACAGAGATTGCTTCGGAGGGCCTGAAGGGTCGTGTGTTTGAGGTGTCACTTGCTGACCTCCAGAGTGACAATGATGCTGAGCGTTCTTTCCGGAAGTTCCGCCTGGTGGCAGAGGAGGTGCAGGGCCACAATGTGCTGACAAACTTCCATGGGATGGACCTGACAACTGACAAGCTGAGGAGTATTGTCAAGAAGTGGCAGACCTTGATTGAGGCCCATGTAGATGTCAAGACCACTGATGGTTATCTCCTGAGGATCTTCTGCATTGGTTTCACAAGGAGGGATCAGTACTCACAAAAGAAGACCTGCTATGCACAGCACAATCAGGTCAGAGTCAGGTGCAGTTTTGGCCATTGGATTGGCTAAAATTTTACTACAGGGTCATGCAGTTGTGATTTGTAAATTACAGTGAGACCTCAATTCATTTTGTTAGGATTCCTAGAAAACCCATTGGATACAGGAAGACAATAAATGCAGGAATGATAGATCAAAGATTCACTGTATTTGGAGCCAAGAAATTTAAGGGTCACTTGCACCAGTGCAAGATTCAGGTGCAGGCATGGTCTACCTGTCATTGTTAGTTCATTGTTGGCCACAATAATTAATAACAATGATAGACCCAGCCCCCCCGCAACTCCCTATCTAGCCATATTGGGAAGGCCATGCGCTTAGCGAGTCCCCTATCCCCGGATGTGGAGCCCTGTACCAAATCGCATTCGGGCGGACGACTTCTGAACTGGACTGGACTGGACTTACCTAAAGCGTCAAATCCCATTCAGTTCCAGTTTGCAGATCCACAGCACCAGCCACCCGAATGCAATTTTGTACAGGGCTCCACATCCAGGTATGCATGCTTGACTCCGAGAAAGGAGAGGGAGTTGCGGGGGCGTGGACAGACCCATGCCTGTACTCGCATCTTGGACTGGTGCAAGTGGCCCTAAGAAGGCTCTCAAACTGGCTAGCATGAGATAATGATCTCTGTAATACAGGCAGAATAGGCAAACCTCATGACTCAGAGGTCTCAGACAAACCCAATTTTAGAGTGACAATCAAGTTCTATATCATGAGACAAACTGACCAAGTTAGTCTCATCAGCATTTAACTAGATTATTAAGAGCAACCTCCACCATACGTTATTGGGTTCCACAGCCTGGGAATGGAATGGATCTCTTTGACCATTGAATAATTTGCGGAAGATGTTACATGTTTCACTTGTCTCCTCAGAAGGTCACATCAAATAATGAGGCCAACAATTTCATGTACTAATTTCTGGATGTGCTTCTTCCACAGGTGAAACAGATCCGCCGCAAGATGGTGGAGCTCATCACCCGTGAGATCTCTACCAATGACCTCCGTGAAGTGGTTAATAAGCTTATCCCAGACTCCATTGCAAAGGACATTGAGAAGAGCTGCCAAAGCATCTTCCCCATGCACAACGTCTACATCCGCAAGGTAGTTTTTTTTACCCTTTCCAATCATTGAAAGCATTTTAAAAATTAACTTTTGTCATTCTAAAACCAAGAAAATTGCTGGTTGTGCTGATGTGACTTATACTACAAATTGGCCCATTGTTGATTCTTTCTCCCCCTCCCCTGTAATATGAAAATGTGACTTAGGTTTTTGCCTAATTACAGTAGATCCCCAATTGAGAATCTGGACTTCGCAATTTTATTCAACATCAGTGCTGTAGACACCCTTAGGAAGATGTGATTTTTATCTGGTGATGATGCATATTGTTCACTAAGGCCGGAATCGTGGAGGCTCGCGTAAGTCTGCACGGGCATAAATTGTGACGTAACTCCCATACGGACGACGGACGCCACCGTGGTGAAAAGTTACGGGAGGCGCGCGATTGAAATCATCCTGTACGTAAATCTCGAGATTCCATAGGACTTATGGGAGTGTTGGCCCTGGGCTTTTTCAGGCCCCCAGGGAGTTCTGGTGGGGCAGGGTTTGCTTCAGGTTGCGGGGGAGTGCCCGGGGGGGGCTTGGGGCGGCCCGGGGGCCTTTTCGGATGTGACTTCCGTCAGGTCGGATTTTACATCGCCTCACCAGCCAAATGCAATGAAATCGTGTGGAGTGAGGACCGGGACGGATCGTGGCTGTGGGCGGCCCCGGGGCCACTTTGAATGTGCGTTCTCAGTTCTGTAATGTCGGATTTATCATCACATCCCCAACCGAATGCAATGCAATGGTGTGGGGTGCACCCAGGGGCAGCCCGAGGGCCAGTTTGGATGCTCATTGTATAGTCGGGAAGGATATGCACCGCCCGCCGGCCACATGGTTCACATTGCGCACCTAGGGCCCTACGCCGATGATTGCCACCCTACCCCCCAACCCGACAGAGAAACCCCCACCCCCACCCTTGCCCCCACCACACACCCCACACGCAAGAAGCTAGCTGTTCCGGGATTGGCTGTTAGAGCCCATTGTGTCACGGATACCAGGCTTTGCAAGTGATATCTGGGGGTTGCGGGGGGGGTTGGTCCGGCCGATTAAAGAGCCGATATGCTAGTTCACCACGATGGACTTCTCCTTTAGATATAAGGCTCCTTCACCGGCCGCCATGTTTACAGGCGTCACGTGAATTGCAGGGGCATACATGTTGGAGACACCGCGATTCCGGCCTAAAATTGACATTAATTGAGTTGTGGTGTGTGAATTACAGATTTCCCATTGTGTGGTGTCCTTTCATGTGCCCAAAAATCAAACTGCAAAGGACTGATAATTTTTTGGGGTTCCAGGTGAAGGTTCTGAAGAAGCCCAAGTTTGAGCTTTCCAAGCTGCTTGAGATCCATGGTGAGGGTAAGGGAGGAGAAGGTGCCACTGAGGAGACGGGTGCAGCTGTGGATAGGCCAGAGGGGTATGAGCCTCCGGTGCAAGAGTCAGTATGAGATGAGTGTAAAACTGACTGGCCAATAAACCTGGAACTTTAAAATTGGAGGTTGTTATTATTTCATCCACTGCAGGTCAGTTGCACAAAACAAGAAAAGAACTACTGCACTTTTTGAGAGCCGTTTGTTAGGCTGGGTGCAAAAGGGCAACTTGGAGGAGATATCCAATTATCGGGTTCCCCCACGAGAGGGCAGATGTGTTGCGGCCATATGCATTCTGAATTCCCCGAAGTTTCTTGCATGCAAGAAACCAGTCAACTTGTGGGTGGAACTTTGTGGTGCATGCACTGTTTCCATCCCAGTGGTGTTGTGTAGGCAAGAAGTTCTTCCTGAATTCCCCATTTGCGCCGGGCCTTACACTACAGCCGAGTCTCCCATTACCCCAATACTCCTGTTATCCATCTTGGTTTCCAACACAAGTGTCTAATTTTCAGTGCTGTTAACTTGCATGGTTACCAGCGCTGGATTTTCCCATTAGGCAACTGCCTAAGGGTAGCCACCCACCAGGAACGGGCTGGGCCATAATGTGCAATAGATAATTTTTTTGAAAGAAAATAAAATGAAACAAAGATAATGCAAGAAAAAATGGAATTTTAAAGCTGGTGTGACACCAGGGTAATGCTACTCATGGGGATTCCTCCCCCCAAAAACAGGAAAGCTGGTGAAGCAAAAGTTGCAAAATTGGTCAGTGCAAATGTCCCAATAGATTATTAAAAAAGCTGGATTGTGACTGCAGTGTTTTGTTTAGTTCGTTTCGATATGAGCTTCATTTGTCGCTTGGCAGATAAAAATGGCGGTAATTGGTGTTGTGCTTAACCTGCTCAATGATAACTGGAGTTACCATTGTAATCCTATCTCGTAGGTGCTGGAGATGATGGGTCTTTACACTACACACATTGTTCTTGATCATTCACATAAAAAGTCGCTTCTTCCATGAAACAAACCTGCTGTAGGAAAGTACCTTTGTTCAGCCTCCCAGTGTGCCAAGTCTTGAATAAGAAGTTTCCCTATGCTTAGCACCCCTAGAAGCCCTGATCTTACCCCGATTGACTTTTTGGGGAGATACATGTAAAGTGAAGAGTCTGGCATTTGGGAGTGTACCATCGGAACATCAATGCATGTTGGCGTCTGGATGGTCTTCGGCTTTGGCAGGAGGATTGGGAGTGGGAAGGCCGTACGTGGGCGAGGGAGTTCCTACTGGACGTGGTCGTCGGCCAGACCTGGAGAGGACACATCGTCCAGATCATCGTGAACCACAGCCCCTTCCGTTCCTACTTGGAGAGATTTCATCTGCTGCCGGATGGGGGCGGCGCTTGCCCGTCCGGAGGAGGGAGCCAGGACGCATCCTATGGGACTGCCAGCTGCCGGAGGTGGAGCAGGCATGGGGGGCCCGTCTAAGGGATGCTGTCAGTATAGAGGGTACGGCTGGCCTTGCTCCGGATGGGTGCTGCTGACCGGTCTGCGGATCGAATTCAACAGCTTCTGCCTGGTGGCCACACGACACCTGGCGAGTGTCAACGATGGCAGGGGGGACACTGCCGATGGCCAAGCTGGGGGACGACATGGATGAAGAAGGGGCTAAGGAGGTCGAAGCGGGGGCGGGGGACCACGAGGGTCGGAGACGGGGATGGAATGGGAGGGGGAGGGAGACACAGAGGATGACAGGAGTATTCATGCAGACAACTACACACACCAGGCGGCCGGGGGATCAGGTGGGTGGGGAGGGCTCCGATGCTCGGTACGTGGTGGAATAGGGCCTGTATGCTCTATCGATGATAGCTAGGCAGGGATTAGGGTAAGTGCGGGAGGAACAGGATCCTGCTGGCCGGTACATGGGGCTCTAGTCTGGGAACCTGCCACCCTGTCTGTCGTCGGAGATGGGCAGGGGTGGGGGTGGGATGGTAACTTTCCCTTTGGGGCTCACCAGAGGCCTGGTAGACCAGGTGGAAGTCAAGTGGACTGGCGGATGAGATTGGGGCGTGCTCTGGACCTTAAAGGTTTGGGGCTCGATCCCGGGATGGGAGGCTCCACTTGTGGGACGTCCCCACCCTATGATGGTCGATTCGGAAGCGAACAGGTGGTACGCCCAAGGCAGACCACGGTGTAGGGGACATGGAGTGATGCGCGCATACCATGCATCTGCTTACTGATAGAGAAATTCTTTCCTCTTCCTACATCCTACTGGTAGCTGTGACTGGATCAACCAAAGCAAGGATGAAGTTTCCTGGTATTGTGAGAATAATTGTCTTGTCTTCTTGGATGACTAATATTGAGGACTCCGGCCCACAAGGATGTATGAATTATGGATCTCCACTTCACGTTCTACGTCATCTTGTGAAAGTACAAAAAACCCACCCACTAATTGGCATCATGCACACAGGGTACAAAATCTATGACATGTTCAAACGCCACCGCTTCTTCTGAACACAATGAACCACAGATTCTTCAGATTCAGAAAACAATTTAGACTCCACTTTTTCTGTGCTGACTGGTATGAATGCACGAAACTTCTGAGTCCCTGTTACAGCTGCAGCTTCATCGAATCGTGTCACTAAAAGTCTCTCTACTTCTAAGTAGTCATCATTTGAGACATAAAAGAAAGCTACTGAAGAACTATTATCCTTTCCCCACTGAAACGGCTGGAAAGGGGTCATGATTTGGTTTGAGAGAGGGTTCTGGAGGCTATCTTGGGCTGCCAGCCTCTTTACTGTCCCACCAACACCATCACACACCCCTTTTCCGTGTGTTGTTGAGTAAAATGCCGTCAGCGTCAATGTCATAGAAATCTCCCTGATGACTGCACAAATTTGAAAAGTTCTTGCGGTTCTTATATTGTGCTGCTGAACCATCAGAGAAGTAATAGACTTTCTTTAAGTTAGGTAGACAGTCAGTTTTCAAAAAAATCTAGCAGTTTTCTTTGGAAAACATGAACTGGAACTGTGTTGTGAATCAAACAGTCTGAAATGAAGACACAACTCTTATGTTGTAGAACATCTTCACTGTCTTTGTAATAAACTACAAATGGATGAACTACTGTTGCTATCAAGTTGTTCCAACAGAAGCATTAGTCATTTGAACAGGCAGGTGTCAGCAGACAAAGGATGACTCACTGGAGGATGCAGGGAAGTACTTAGTGTCTACACTCTCTTTGATTTTATGTCACACATGACAGCATAGAGATACCACACTGAAATTTTCACTGAACCTTCAGTAGTGTGTGTACCAATATGGGTAAATTTTAGCAAAATTTAAAATTATACCGATTTTTGGAAAATGTAAAATGAAATTTTGAAAAGTTTCGAAAAACATATATGTCCTGAATAACCATGCAGGTTACATATCATATGAAAGCCCTCTTCATTGGCTTTAAAATGAGACCATTGCCAGCTCTGTATCTGGAACTTGTCTGGGAAATCGTATTTAAAGGTTTGTAGGTGAGCGGTTTTTGGGAGGTTTTTCCAATTATTGAACATTCCAAAACTCAAAAACCAATGACAGGAAAAAATGTTAAAAATCTTTTTGTCCATGTCAGATGGGAAGGAACAGGTATCCCAAAAATATTAGACAAATCCATGACATGGAGGTCCAGGTCACTCATTGAATTCACATACCAGTAGAATGCCTCTAACAGCATAATTATAAACCTACAATGACATCAATATTTCTGTAGAGAGGTGGGCGTCCACAAAGAGGTGCACACTGGTCCATGGACCATCACTGTGCCACAGAGGGCAGCAACTGACATGATGTTATGAATCGTAGCTTCCATTGCAAATGACTCCTTCCACATTTCCATAATTTGTGCACAAAGGATGACACTATTCAACAACATTTTTACATCAGGGTCATGTCCAGCATCTACGCTTGGCATGGCATTTAAACTGTGGGTTAGAAGTAACTTCACTACCCTTCAAGTAGATTTCCCCTGATAGAGCAGGATCGCAGAAATCTCACAGGTGGATGTCATGTTGGCAGGATAATTCCATGTCAGTTCGGCCTGGCGATAGATGTCACCCTACATATTCCAATTTTTATGGCACACGTGTTAAGATCGACATCAGTATAGTACTGTACTGTACGCAAGAATATTTTTAAGTAGCCGTTGAGCAGAGGTCAATAGGTCAAAATGAAATTTAAAAGGGATATGTTACGCCATTTTTTTCTAATATCTTCGGAACTATGCATGCTATAGGAGTGTGAGAAATATTATGTCATTTTATTCGCAACATTACCGTATATGTACGAGAATAGTAGAATCTACCAAATACAGTACCTTTATTGATTTTTGCAAACTGCGCGCAGAAACCCAGAGGTCAGTGACGTGACCTTTGACCCTTGCGTACGGTGACGTGTGGGATAAATCTTTTTAAAAACCGACGTGCATCTAGGCTATACCTAACTCCTTTCAGGAAAAAAAGCTTACGATTGCGAAAACGTTTTGTTGACGAAAAAATTATTCCGAAACGCAACCCCACCCGGCCCACACACATCCTTCCCTTCCTCACTCACTTACGTTTACTGCGCGGTATAGCAAAGATCTTGGCAATGCTCGCGTCAGATATTTCAGCCAGTGCCATGCTCACACAGTTTCCCATAAATATAATAATAGCATAGGAATGCAACATGTATTTTCGAAAAGAAAGCAATATAGGCTACATTGTACACTGTACAGACTATGACAAGGAAATAATCTCTTCCAGCAGAATATTGATTTTACGCGATGTATCATGATTGTATGGATAACATTTCGTGGAAGATTTTCTTTGAAAAGTTTATACTCACGTCAGCATTTTTCAAAACTGGTGACTGTAGACTGAGTTGTGAAAATTATTCGAGCACTTGAATTATTTGCCACTTTTCATGATTGAAATGACCACAGAAAGTCAAGTGAAGGAACCTTTCGCAATTGTAAATCTGAGCATCTTAATAGCCTGCAAGATCTTTAAGCAGGAAACGTGAGCGAGAAAGGGAAGGATGTGTGTGGGCCGGGTGGGGTTACGTATCAAAATGATTTTTTCTTAAGCAAAACGTGTTCGCAATCGACGCTTTTTTTTTCCCCCTGAAAGGAGTTACGTACAGCCGTGACTCGAGAGTCAAGTGGGTTTTTAAAAAGATTCCTCCAACACGTCATCGTCAGCAAGGTTCAAAGGTCACGTAACTGACAACCCCCCCGATTTCTGTACATTGTTTACTCTGCTAAAATCGATAAAGGTATGTGGTAGATTCTACATTTATAATGTTGCAAATAAAATGACATCTTTACCATACTCCTAGCATGCATAGTTCCGAAGACAGCAAAAATGGCATAACATGCCCCTTTTTAAGTTCATTTTGACCTATTGACATCTGCTATACTTGAAAATACGTACAGTAGCCTACAGTATAATACTTATGTCGATCTTAACACGTGTGTCAAATTTGGCAAAAATTGGAATATGAGCCACGGAGGTCGGTTTGGAGCTAGCTGGTTTTGCTTGAAAAAAAGGGGGTTTTTCCACAGAAATTATTGTTTAACACTAATATGGAGTGTTCAAATGCTTATTCCACCACACACGAGACAGTCTCATGTATATGTTTCATATACTGTAGATGCGGAAAAAAACTACATTTAACACATTTAACTCGATGAAAAATGTATATCGCATTGATATGCAGACAAATTTGGATCTAGCTGCTTTTGCATGAAACAAACTATGCTTAGGACACGTATATTTGGATCCATTTTATACCCATTTCTAGGTGGCTGTGCTACACTATATTTGGGTCCTAGGTAGAGGACAACATGGAGAATCCAATGCCACTTCAAACTCATTTTTTACCACGGTAGGATATAGCTGATTTTGCTTGGGAGCTCCTCATGTAAGGTGACATCGCCAGGTCGAACTGACATGGAATTACCCTTTCCAAGCAAAAAATTAAGATTTATAGGTAGCAGCGGGTAGCAGAATGTAATTCTCATTAATAAAAGTTAATTTCATGACAATTTATGCGTTGGAATAGCTGTAGCATTGTCATTTTTTTCAATAAACTAGTAGCGGACCCGTTGGCATATTGCCAAACCCCAAGTGGCCCCCCGCAACATAACCAAACCAAACCTAACCTAACCTTTCTTGTGGATTCACGCCTATCCTCAGCGTATATAGAGCTAATCAGCATAGAGGACCGGTTGCTGGGACCACTTGGGATTTGCCAATATGCGACCCGTTGCCAAATTTTGTCAACACTGTTTGGCCCACCCCCCTACTTGGACGCAGTACAATAGGCCACTGCCAGTTGGCGCATTTGCTGTCCTTCTTCACACTCTCAGGGAGAAAGTAGTACTGCATGCACGTTGGTAATGAGTCACTCCGTGAACAAAGTCCACCAGGGCGCTATACTACTTTCCTCTGTTCAACAATATATTAGAGGACAGAAGTGAAATCGTTTGTTATTTGTTTATAGGGGGGAGTCACACATTCTCAATTATGTACATGATGTAGGCCCCTACTGCTTTTTATTTTTGGGGGGCGTTATTAAAAGAAAAGTTGTTGTGCAAATGGCCGAAACACGCCTCATGATGGTGCGGTGAAAAATTTCAAAGATCTACCTGGAGTCCTAGAACGCAATTTTAGTTATGGCGAATAAAAAAGGCGCCCCAAGATGTATAGGAAAAATTCCACTGTTGAAAAGGTACACACTATGGTCATACTTATGGGCTACCTCCCCATAAAAGAGGCATGTAGGGAGGTGACTGAACTCGACTCGAAGCGAGGGTTTTTCTAGTAAGCTTATCTGATTAATTAAGTTATTTGTCGTTGGTGTTAGGGAAACTGAAAAAAAAGTTTGTCATTTTGACATAGAATGGCTGACGTAGAGGATCGTATCACTTATACTATTGACAAAGTATCAGTATTATTACTTTTTGCCGCTATAAACGTTTTATGTTTCTGTAAATTTGTTGTGTAATGTTGGTCACATTTTCACCCTATTTCATAATCAAGTGTATGCTTCTTCCAAGAGTACAACGATTTGCCGTGACTATGGCATTGCCACCAACTATATACGACAGCCTATCATCGTGTTTTATGAATTAGAAGCCTGTTTCTTTTAGCTGCCTCTCTACTACTATCTTAATGGAACTCTTTCCCACTTCTGTTTTATTTGCTGCTGCTTCCCCACAAAGCTGGAAGTTACGCTCAATAATAAACGAAGTTTGAAGTGTTGTAGAGCCTACTGGGAAATTTCTAGGCTCTCGCTTTTCAAGATTTCGCCACTATTAATTATTTACTCTGTAGAGATTCAGCCATTTTGTGGCTTGTGACAAGTTTGACACCGTGTTTGACACGTACATTTTTCCAGAAAAAAAAATCACTTGTAATGAAGGCACGTAGACGGGGTGAGTGGATTAGCTGGCGGCTCCAGAAGTTAATATCATGGTAAGCTGACGTTTTAATTAGTTTGCAACGCTGGCTTTCAACTTCGCAATTATTTTGAAGCTGGTCTAGAAAATGTCAAAGTCTGCGAGTGAACCTGAGAAAACTGCATGGTGGTCACCAAGTTATTTTTTAATTTTTTAAAAATTTTATTACCCCGTCCGTGATACAACTACTGGAAGTCGTTTTATAGGGGGGTGGCAGACCACCATAAGTTTTCTAGTATGGTTTATTTCGCTCTCCAGTGCAGGGAATCAAGGACGTGTAGGCTGTAGGGGAAGGAAAGGGATTTTCGGGGGAGGGGACATGGGTGCAAGTGCAATGTCAAGCGCTGGCCATGCGCCAGGAGGTCAGGTTGCCAGATACCTCCAAGTTGCGGGTCAGAGACCCTTCTGACGCAGCCAAAAGGGAAATCCCGGGCGGGGATCGAACCCGGGACCTTTCGATCAGCTAGCCCATCTCGGCCAACACACCTCCCCCGGTCACCAAGTTATGGGCGGGTCAAAAACATTTGGCGTTTTATATTATTGCTACTTCCTGATGGTTTTCATGGCATAATGTTCAAGACGCCATAACTCGAGGTTACTGATCTAATTCCAGGACCTAGCTGAATTTTCCTCTCAAAATTATTCGAGTGTAGAGGACACCCTTCACAAAGTCAAAGTTTTCTACATCTTTGACATACGGAGATAATAGAGCCCTGTAACACAGACCCTTCTGGTCATGAGCCTTTGCATGTCCACCATAAAAGTGGTCCTAATGATGCACGACGTTACAGTTAATAAAGAAGGGAACGGGTCACCCCCCGCAGTCACATACGAATAATTGGGTTTCCAGTTGACATGCGAGGTAGTTTGCATCTGAGACTAATAGCCGGAGCGGTTTTCATTTTTGTGCGTTTTTTGTGCGTCTTTTTTTAGAGCTAGCGAAGAATCGATTGATTGCGCAGGGAAGAGACGCTATTTTCCAGACTTCCATTTGTTTCCATTTAAAAGAGCGTATACCATATGTCTTCATAACGTTTCATGAAAGCATCACAATGATGTAACCTTTTTGAGGCCATTCGTCGCTATTTTATTACTATTTACTTGCAAATACGAATGTGGGTGTGAGGGAACTTTCATACTGGAAACCCTTTAACATATAGTCTCGTTGAATGGACTGCGCGGATTTCAAAGGGCGGTTTCTGCCTGCGAAAATGGAGTTAATTGGCGTATTCTATTTCTGATGCCCAGGGGCACTGTGCATCCCGGCCCAGGTAGAGAAAAGTGTAAATAGATTTCTACAGTAGTTATATGCATAATTAGCTTAATTCCCCTAGGATTAAATATGCAAAGAATAGCCCAATTAACAGTCCTTGCGTGGTTTCATGTAGACCAAATAAGACTGTTTCATCGAAGGCTTCCAATAACGAAGACATCCAAAGTGAGTCTCCAATCACTCCTAATCGTGGTACGTAACTCTCGTCTGCAAAAGTTTTCTATAACTGAATACCCCACCGCCGCACTTTACCAAATAACCTTGAGGTCCTTATCTAAACGTGGACCCCCAAATGAATTCCATCCTCGGGGGCCTGCAAAAGAAAATAGCTCACTTCCGGCAGAGTAGTCAAAGAGTGTTTTTGCACTTCCACCTGATTGGGAGCCCCCACCAACCTGGTCGCAACACCCTGTATATCCTCCTGAGACAAAACGGAAATTCTTGTATAACAGGTATTTAATTAGCGCTCACTAGTCCAACAAAGATAGACTGGATCCCATTTTAATTAAGGGTAGCAATTGCGGCGTAGACGTGATTAATCCTTAGGAATTAAGACCCAAGGTATTTGCCTCTAAGTCACTTACATCTCTTCGCTTAATCTCGTCTTTCCGGCAATTATCCGAGAGGCGGGGTCAATTTCCCAGCTTTTCGGGGAGGGGGGCGACCTTTTTGTTATTTAGATACGGTTCCCATCAGGTTGAAAGCCCCCCAAAATTCTGCGTGGGAGTCTTAGAAATCGAAAAAAATGGGGGAGCGGGCATGGGAAAGATACACAGTGCCTCAAAAGAGCTTTCATAATTCATGGGGGTCTAAGGATTATTGTGGTAACGGGCTGATTTGCATACCGCGTGTTTGCAGAGGTCGATTAGGCGGAAAGAGCTCCAGATATCAACCATTTTGCAGTCCGGGTTCGTGCATAAGGACTTTAATGTGTTTTGAAATAAGTAGGCGGAAAGTTGTGGCAGAGAGGGCATTGTTTTACTTTGGTAATGACGTGCCAGGCAATAATTTAAGTCAGGTGTAGGTTCTGTCAATAGTCTGCATGCCTGAGGATAATTATTGCACTCTGAGGTCGATTAATAAGTTTGTACTTCTTTCGGGTCTATTTGAATACGCCTGCTGATCCAAGCCATACCTTGTTGAAGAAGAGTCTGGGTGCAGGAAACAGTTCAGCAGCGTACAAAAAAAAATTAGTTTGAAAAAATATTGCCCCAAAATTCAGGCAATTCCTAAATACAGCTGCAAGGCCTCTTTTGCGCCATTTTCGCTCCAGAAGCTAATTAATAAGAGTGCGAAAACACTTCTTACAGTATGATTAAGGGAGGCGGCATATTCAAAGAGGTTCGTGTAACCACTTCCTTTTGAGTGTAATGGCTCGGATTAAGAGACGGGACAAAATTTCGGTCATAGCAGGTGCCATAAAAGCTTGCCGTCTTCTGTGAAGGCTTACAGGGCTTCAACCAGTAGAGGAAGAGACTTAGAGATAACGTCACCTGTGAAAATCTGGATGGTATATTACGTTATATTATCAATGATGTTACACACTGTAAAAAAAAAACATACGAGGCCAAGCAAACTGCATTGAGGAAGTACTAACAAGTGACCATAAAGCTCAGATGGTGGGACGATGTGTTTGCCCCTTTTGGATAGTCTTACGGTTAAACGAGAGAGGCATTTGAGTTATCTGACTCTCAGGATGAACTTTTCTTTCGCCGGAAAATACGGTACTGGTTACGGTATTGTGTCAGTGCCTTTGGGAGTATTTCATTCCGCCGCGCCAAATAACAATTATTTAAATAAGAACAGTAATATTTATGAGAATCCCAATTACATTTTTGCTTATTCTCACATTTACAACACAAAGTTTATGCTACTATCTCGTAGTCCCCATAATTAAAACATTTAATTTAAAGAGGACTTAATTTGATACTTATTTTTTCATGAAATATCACTTCACAATGTTTTAGGGGTTTACTGGGAAAAGTATGTAAGTTCCTAGCTCTCTGACTCATATCGCCTGGCTATTTCGCCAATTTCCTAGTCCTCTCATTAGTTGCCATGACAATTCATTTCATCCACAGATTGACCTTCCAAATGCCCAGAGCTAATATTGTTATCATTATCTCTATATTTCCGCATTAACATGTTGACAAAATGTAATCGCAGGAACCTTTTTGAATGAATAATAATTACACTGTACTCCCGATTATCCGGGCTAATTACTGCATTAGTGTTGCCGGATAATCGGCAAATGGTCAAATAGAAACCGTAAAAAATGAGCTATTCACAGACTTTTCAATGTACTTTAATTTGGGGGCTTAACGTCGGCCTATTTCTACTGCGAGGCTAATCACCGACGCGACGCCATGCCAGGGGGTGATCCTCCTCTTGGAAATTTGGCCACTCTGGGGATCTTTAACGTGCACTCGCGCAATGTCACAAGCACACGGTACCGAAGGCTTTACTTTCCCTCCGAAGGAAGGCGCACTCTCACTTCTCTACCACCCGACCGCGGCTGGGTTCGAACCCACAACTTTGGGACCAGAGGCGAGCGCGCTAACCACCAGTACACCGGCACGGGCTTTCCATGTACTACAGTATAGAAAGTATGCTGCTTGGTTGATGAATCAAAATAATAAAACTTACCGTAGATTTTTGCTTTGTCGTCTTAAAGAAGTCTGTTATTTTCTTCGTTAGCGAGACATATACTACACTAATTTTAAATTTTACTTTTTGGCGATGCACGGATAAGCCTCACCCGGATAGTCGGGAGTACAGTGTATAAAACAACCGGTTTTACTGCGAAAGTTTGAAATACTTTTCCTGCGACTGTTTCCATTACGCAAAAGTAGCAAATCAGTGTTTATCAAAACAGAGATTAGGGTTGTAGCCTACAGGATATTAATTTTGGGATTCAAAAGTTGGAAGCTAATTTGATAACTGAAAGGGTCGTCCCCCACAGATGCAACACGCCTACAACTGAGGAAATAAATCATCATCATCCTCGTCGTAGTCATCGCCATCACGACCCATATTATTTCCCCAGTCAGCGATGCAGGAGTTGACACAAGTAAACTCACAGCTACAAAGGCAAATATTAATACAAACTCTTGCACAACAATTGTAAACAAGTCGATAAATCCCTACTAACCACAACCTATACAATCTAGACCTAGCTTATTCATATGCATTTATATTAATAATAATGATAAATATGAAGAGCTAATATGCAGAACGACCAGCGTCCCATTGAACTGATTTCAAGATATGAGGCTGCCCGACAAAAAATACCGTTCGAGTACTACATTACACAATGTCTAACCCTATTTTGACCTCAATGTGACTATGATCGTTCTACATTTTAGCTATTTATATTATTTTATTAAATGCATTTTTGGGTGTTCTGGTCGTTTGGAGGAGAATATTCTAGTCACTTGGAGGAATTTAAGAGTTACTGATTCCTCTTCCAGGGGGGGGGGGGACACTTAATTTCTCAAAGTACNCAAAGTACCGCGTTGCATAGTGTAATATTTAAATTTAATATTGAGAGTGTGTCGTCTGAGATGGGCAGGGGTGGGAGGCGGGATGGGTTGTATAGAGGTTTATTTTTACAAGTTTTACTTTAGTTCATATTTTGGGTTAGCTTGTGGATCCCGTCATCGCTGACTACCCCTCATAGGGAAATGTCGTGATGGTGATGATGGTTTAAACATGATGTTTAAAAATAACTCCCCACATTTCTTGCAGGAATCTTTCCATGCCATTAAACCTAGAGCTACATCAGTAGCCACTGCTGCAGGGGAAATAATGATGGTACATTATTTCCCCAACTTTAATCGCTGATAAAGTTTCATATAATGATATACCATCATAGCCCCCGGAAAGGTAGTCCCACCCACTCTATATATACGTACAGAGTTCCATAAAGGTACAAAACAAGCCAGAATATCGTCAGAAACCATACAAAAAAAGGACTAATAAAAGCATGCACGAAGAGGGAATGAGAGCATTTTCAGGAAGTTGTGGGTGGTGCATCCCATTTTCACAATGATCAGTGTCCGTTTTGGACCATTCCGCAAAGCTCCACGCTTTCCCGCCAATTGACTCCGATTAATGCGGTTACGCGGATTCAATTGTCCCTTCTCGAATTCGCGCACTGGCGTACATCCCACACAACCTCATTTGACATTTTGGTGGAAAACAAGAGCTAGCAATACTATAGTTTTGTTGTTAAGGTTACAAAGCCATATAACACTCCAAGCAAATTTCGTAACCGTCCCTATGCAGTAAATGGCCCTTTATTATTGGTTTGTGAAGCTTTTTTCTCTGACAATGGAAATTTAAAGGAACGAGCTTTTTTTTTAGTAGGTCGGGAAGAATGAAAGATAATTTAATATTACTCTTTCATTACAAGTGCAGTTGCTTGAGTTCCTTCCCGTGGAAGCGGAGTTCTTTTGTGTCTTTTTTTCGCACAGTCATTAGGTTTCTGCTGTTGTAGATATTTTTTGTTCCTTTGACCTCTAGGGTGTCATTTCACCCCTTTCCTAATGTTTGTTGAGATCTGGAGTCGGTTATTAGGCTTTTCTTACAGCCGAGGTATTTATAGGTGCATATTAAAGAACACCTACATATGGTATTATACCTTATCGTTGTTTCGCTGGCACTAACCTGTCGAATCGGGATTCCCCTACCCTCGTTAATACTCTCAGGATAATATGTATAGCAAAATCACACAAGGTATCAACGCAGTAAAAATGGTAGCAGTATATTATGCTAGTTCTAATTCCTGCAGTGTGACTTCCGGTATGACAAATAACATTTTAGAAATGCAATTACAAGATTGACGTTTCCTCTTTACTCTTACGTAGTTTGGAGTATTTCTGTACTCAATCGGTCACGATAGGAAATGGATCATAATATTATGCAGTGATTAAGATGAATGAATTATTAGCTATTATGTAAAAATGCATAAGAGGAATTTATAAAATCATCTCGAGCAGTTATTACATATAATGCCATGAATAGGTAGGATACTTGCAACATGTAACTTATTTTAGTAAAAATATGTGCCCGATAAATAATCGCCATTTATGGATCAATTATGTGCTTTAATTTTTAACCTTTTACATATTGGAGGCCTCTGATATTTTATAATTTGTACAGTACATGGGAAGACCATGATTAGCCCTATTCCACTTTGGATTAGGCCATCGACGCGACTTACGCGTTCTTAAAATGCTCATCAAACTTACCGGTAGTTATTTGGAAGCAAAGGGTTAACCACTCGACTGTAAAGTGTACACTGGAGTACCAAAGAGTAAAGTACATAAGGAGTACCTGGGAGTACCACTGCAGGTGTACACAGGAGTGCCGAAGTGGTTAACCCCTTGTTTGGAAGTATCAGGTGCTCTCCCTTCATTCACGTCTAGTAGTTCAGCCACAATTCATTCGATAATTCATTACAACACTATAGATACTACCGTAGGTCAGGAAAGGGTTACATTCGTTCGATCTGCTTACTACGACAGTTGGTATCGCTGATGTTGTACCACCACGAGTAATATCCAGTATCAGGCAGCACTTCAGAAATGAATTGAAGGACGGGACTATACGAGAGTCGGAGAATCGAATTACGAGCGGCTTTTAGTTGGCTTTTGTGACACACTACGCACAATTACAGCAGCCTCTTTCTCTCTTGCCCTGCTGGTCCTTTTCCTCCGGAATAATCCCATGCTCACGGATCATTAACACAACCCCAGTCTTTCACTTAGGTATGCAGGATACCGTTGAAAATTATGAACACCAAATCCAACATCCCATCTTTTCAAAATATTACTGGGTTTAACTTTGTGGTGTCAGAAATGCGCATGGTGTGCTTTGAAAATCAAGCACAGTACGGCTTTACTTGGCTTAACATAATATTATAGGTTGGGTCTGTAGACTAAACCGAGACATTATAGTACATCCTACTCTTCTGCTGTACATAAGCTATATTTAAGCTGTGGCTTAACCTAGTGTAATTGGGATTACACTAGTGCAGAGTAATGACGAAATCACTGTTTTCAAAGATTTAATTATTGGCTTTATACTGTATATCAGGTAGAGTTTATCACATTTAATTTGAAAATTAATCTGCAGTGTACAGGGTGGTGCAAAATTTCCGTACAGCCTCTCGGACTGAGGCTCCTTGCGAATTTCCAAGACGACATTATCCTTGTTGATTTTTGCGATTTCGACTTCATTAAGGAGATAAACACATGTTAAATAGTTTCGTTACACATGTCAGTAATAGAGGTCACCCTATGCGTCAGACGACCTATGTAACAGGGATGCTTCAGGATGGAATAATCGCAGGATAATAACACTACTACTGACATGTGAGATGACACTAAAGTTAACATGCCATTATCTCCATGCTGAAGCAGAAATCCCCAAAATCAACAGGCAAGGAAGTGGACGACGATTTTTATTTGAGTGATCCTTCCTACATGTCATCTTATCCTGAAACATGTGTATACTCGTGTGCTGAGCCTAGCACATCCTGAATCCTGCACAAGATGAAGCAAGTGTCATATCGATTGGCACAAGTTCAGCCTGTACATACAATCATATAGGCAGTGTCTGTTGAAGCGTAGGCTGCTATGTGGGTTGCTGTGTGCGTCTTGGGAACATCCAAATGTTTGTCGTCGTCTACCTCATTACCAGTTGGTGTCTCGACATTAATTCTCACCCACACACTTTACTCTTATTTTTGCTCCGGATATCCACTGGCGGTCCATTGGCATCCTATTGTTATACGTAAACACCCCATAGGCTATAAAATTGGTCTTATTATGACTGACCGAAAATGCGCAAATTGCAGGTGTTTGACATCAGTCATTCCTTTCTCATGAAAGGCGCAATAGGCCTAGGATTCTATTGAAAACTTTGAATTCTAATTAGAATTATCTCGCATTCTTGAGCAATCCCGTGGTCTCCATCTAATCGAATCTGTCCCACTCTAGAAATGCGTTTGAATATGCGTGGGCATTCTTCTTCGCCCATGTGTAAAGCCTCAGACCTCTTCCCCTGACAACGCATATCCAGTTGGCCTCTCTATACAGGGTGTCTTATAAAAGCATGAATAAGTCTGCGATGGTTTTGGATTTTTCCTGCCAGGTGTAGAATATATTCTCAAAGATAGGTTACGATGTGTTTATGGGAGATGAAATGTTACCATGCTAATAATGCTCCCACCTGTCCGTCAGTGTTAGTTGCACACTATGAAAACTTGGTGAAATTTTTTCGACCACCCTGTAGTATACTGCATAGCATAGGCTGATTGTGATGGGCACGGGAACAACGAGAGTGGAAAATAGGACCCCTTGCAAATGGCCTTTCGTTTATTCCACTGGATGGCTCTGCTCAGTCACAAAACTGCAAAATTCGCGCTCCAAAAACGTCCAGGTCCATTCACGTCTAAGCCCTTCGCATCATTCAGGAAATTGCAAACCCCTAATTACAATCAAGAGGTATACAAGTAATTGATATAATTAATACTGTCGGCAACGTTGAAAGGTCACCATTATGTATATACACTGACCTAATTTTTGCAAACTGCCCCACATTACGATGTGAAATGGGACAGTAAATATTTTATAAACTTGAACGTTATGTAAATTTGGTAAGCGTTAGAACTTCACACAGTACAACATGCATGGTTCATTAATAATATGTACTAGGTAAAAAATCAAATTATACGTTAGTGCGCGTTAGTGCTATTGCTACAAGCTGCAAGCAAAACATTCTAAGTGGTGAAATATGAATAACCTCAAATCCCGAAAAGTGTTGTCAACAATTTAACAAAATCGGTCCTTTGTAGGAGCTGGGAGCAGGATAAAGAGACGTGCAGAAAAATATTAACGAGACTTCGTGTTGAATGCACCATTAAAATTCCTGTAACCATTAAAAATTTGACAATAGGAATATTCCAAAAATTTCAGTCCCAACCTGTTTGGTACATTGCGAATTTTTAACATGATATTGCATCAACTATCTCGCTGTGCAAATAAATGGCACGTGGAAATTTTCACTGACCCTGGGATAAAGTGATGTAATTGCTATCATTAGTGATTAAAAATCGCGATCATCTTGAGATTTTTTTTTTTACAAAAATTCCGGGATTCCCAAGTGCAAGCCAAATATTGATACAATCTGTTTCGCTGAAGTACCCCTACGTATACGGTATCTGTTAGCGTCAATATTTAGGGCGTCATTTTTATCTTTACAGTGTGTGACGTCCCACTCACCAGGGGGCTGGGCTGACCCAGTTCTTCCCCCCCCCCCTGGTGGGTGGGGCCCTTAGAAGGAGCCCTCCGCTCCTTCCCTCTTTTTCCCCTGCCCACCCTTCACACACACTGTTTGCCTTACCACGAGATACTTGTATTCCAGG